>JAZGTK010000599.1:0-60003 GCA_036877625.1 Ambastaia sidthimunki
TGTTTGTTTGTGTGTGTGTGTGTTTGTGTGTGTGTGTGTGTGTGTGTGTGTGTGTGTTTGTGAGATCTATTTTTGATCTGTTGGTGTCTGGAGATAGACAGAGTTTCTGTTTGACGTTTACACTGTCATAAACCTCTTAAAGGTCTAAAAGGTATTTTAAACTGGTAAAATATAAATCAAATATGTATATTTGTGTCACTTTGTGATATTTCATAAGTAGTTAGTTCAACAGTTCATAGGCATGTTCTTCATGTAGTAATCTTTGCTAGTTCTTCAAACACGTATCATGGTATTACAGTGACTGTCATGATGATACTCTCTGTACTTCACTGTATCATTACACTTTCCTTCTCAAACCTTCTGCTTGAACTTTTATGAACTTTTCTGGATGATGCTGGTTTATGGTAACTTAGTGGTCAGAGTTTACTGTAGAAAAATCATTTTACAGATTATGTTTCTGTTCTTATAGCTGCTGAAGATGTGAAAATAACCAAGAATATTCATTTTATTTGTTGTCAATTGGCCTTTTGATTTTTCTGTTGTGTCTTAAGTAACTGGGTTTATCGGGGTTAAATTAGTCTTATTGATTACTAGTTTTATTGATTACTAGTTTTATTGATTACTAGTTTTATTGATTACATTTGATTGGGTGTGAAACAGCAGTTAGTCTGAATCTGCAGTAATTTCATTGGTATTGATGAGCGTGAAAGGTTTGTCTTCAGAAGTGCCCAGCTGTGTTGTTTCCTCATCTTCAGTTCAGACTAATGTCTTAGCTTCTCTCTTTTGTCTTTCCTCATACCCTGTAACTGGTTTTGAGGATGGAGAACCAGAAGGGGGCTCGAGCCAAAGATCAAACAACACGTGTACAGACAGAAAACTGGTCTGATATGCCAAATTCAAATGATGGAAAGAGAAAACGCACTCGTTCATCCCGGTCTGAACCCCAGAGTTCTGAAGAAGGTCATTCCCATCCTGTTCTCACATCTCATGGTATCATAGAGGAAAAGGTTTGGATCAACCGCAGCATATATGAGCAAGCGGATGATGCTTATCAGACCCTGTTGAGTTCAGGGTGCCGTGTCCCTCCGGCTTTATCTTCCTCAAAAGACCGAATTCCTCGCACCTTGGTCTTCAGGGCCAAACGGAACGATGGCCAGCAACACCAAGAATCAGAGAACCACACATACACTTGCTCCTTTACTTCACAACAACAGCAGCGAAGTTTTGCCCACCAGCGCTCATCCTCTGAACCTCAAAGGGGTCAACATGCCCCCAACAGCAGCAGAAAGAGGGTCTACTCTGAGACTGAAGGTGTCCCTCGAACAACAGAGAAGTATGACCAGTTTAGGGGCATGGAACTATCCGCTTGTAGTAATTTACCAAAAACGTCTCGCGTGTTGAACAGCATGTTTTTTGTGGATTGTATTTGAGTTGTTTGGTTTGTTTGTGTTTGTACTTGACAAATACCTTTTGGCATCCTCGTCCCAACATGCCAGTAAACATGATTCCTCATATCAAAACCTGGTAATTGGCTTGTTTTGTGTCTCCATTGACTGCTAGTTAAGCAGCGTAAAACTAATCTCACTAAACCTGTGTCAGCAAAGAAAGACATTAAAGGGTTTTACAGTGTGACAGGAGTGTCAAAATCAACACACCATAAATTGAGTCACAGGAAAGAGGCAAAAAAACTTCTTTTCTCTTTTTGTTTGTTTAATCTGTTTTTACATTTCAACAGTTTTTGTAATATTGGTTTTGTGTTTGGCTTTGCTCTGCTTGATTTGCTTGTTTTAATTTTAATGCTTCTATGAATGGATAAACAATTACAAATACCATTTATTAAAGACTTAATTCAGCATTTAAATATTCAGCATTTAAATATTTTAAAATATGTTTAAATTGTTCTTCAACATTTCTGTCTCTCGTGTGTGTTGTCTCTGGCCAGGATCGTGATGAGTGGACTTCAGGGACTCATACAGGAGAAGATCTGGTTTGACAAGTCCAGATACGATGAGGCGGAGCGCCGTTTCTATGAGGGTGTGAACAGCATCCCTCACACACCGCAGGTACTGCCCCCTGGAGGCCCGGAGGTCAAACCACACTGTTCACTATGCTCTGTGTCGATCTGTGTTTTCAGCTGTCTGCTCTTACGTCACTCACCCATATGCTGTGTGTGTGTTTGCATGCCTGCTCACTCTCTGCCTGTTGCTGCTTTACCCTGCTGTGTTCTTCCAGGAGAGAGAAACTCCTGTCATCATCCAGCAATCTCTAGAGTGAGTGTCTCCATAGCGACCACAACAGTAAAGAAATCCCATCATAATTGTGTTGGGATCATCCATATACAGAATGTGTACTGTATCTAGAGAATTATTTTTAAATTGCTTACATGGCCTAATGAATCCTACTGATGTTCAGAATAAAATCTTGTGCTGATTTTACCTTCAAAAACTGTTAGTAAAATGTACAGGACAGCATTTAGTTCAGCTTCTAAACAGCCTCATGACTGCAGCTACACTACCAGCCCTCCAAAAATACCCCCTGTGCTATTTTAACATGGTATTTACTGAGACCCTGTGGCACAGACAAAAACATCTGCTGTAGTAAACCGAGTACATGGGTTACATGTGTGATGTAACACCAGCCCTTGATTCTGTGTCCACAGCCCAGAATGTAGTGCTACACCATGTAAACATGGTTATGGGGACAATGCTGTGTTCCCATAAACTAAATTGCTTGAAAACATACGTTTATGAATGGTGAATTTGGGTTAATAGGTTGGGGATAGAATATACAGTTTGTACAGTGTAAAAACCATTATGTTTATGGGGAGTCCTCATAAACCACATATGCCAATGTGTGTGTGTGTTCATCTGTCAGTGTTAACAGTGTGTGATCAGGTTACTGTTCAGTTGTTTGAGGAAGTGTGTGTGTGTGTGTGTGTGTTCATCTGTCAGTGTTAACAGTGTGTGATGAGGTTACTGTTCAGTTGTTTGAGGAAGTGTGTGTGTGTGTGTGTTGTTCATCTGTCAGTGTTAACAGTGTGTGATCAGGTTACTGTTCAGTTGTTTGAGGAAGTGTGTGTGTGTGTGTGTGTGTTCATCTGTCAGTGTTAACAGTGTGTGATCAGGTTACTGTTCAGTTGTTTGAGGAAGTGTGTGTGTGTGTGTTGTTCATCTGTCAGTGTTAACAGTGTGTGATCAGGTTACTGTTCAGTTGTTTGAGGAAGTGTGTGTGTGTGTGTGTGTGTGTGTTCATCTGTCAGTGTTAACAGTGTGTGATCAGGTTACTGTTCAGTTGTTTGAGGAAGTGTGTGTGTGTGTGTTCTCGTGTTTAACATGATCTCAGTCATGTAAACCTCATAACCTCACTGTAAACATCTGCTTGCATCTTCATTTTTATTTGTTTTGAGAGGCTGTAATGAGAAAATATATTTGCACAGATCATTAGCATAAGCGTTAATTTTTATTTAAAATCTATAATGAGATGTTTCATCTAATTGAAAATGATATTTTCTGTCCTGATGTGAAACTCTTCATATCTCTTAAAAACTGTGTTGTTGTTTTTGTGTGAAAATAAGTGTTTTAGCAGAAAAGCTGCCTTTTTTGTAGATGATGCCTCTTAAAGCAGTTTGATGACACTTTATGCTTTTGGTTTGTTTTGTAAAGTGACATGAGGGTGAGTAAATGAAGACAATGTTTATTTAATGTGAACTGTCTCTTTAATTTGAAGCAAAAAAAAACACACACACTGAAGGCTGTGTTAAGACCAGTGCGAAACATTGTACAATATCTCATCAGAGAAATCTTTCTTTTTACACGTTTGACTTTAGTAGGAGACAGAACTGCCAGGGGGCACTTGTGGTCTACTGGTTAGTGAGTCCGGCTTCACTCCTCACTGGTGATGGGTTAAATGCAGAGGTCACAGCTGTCAAAAACATGTCCCTTTAAGAAACTGCCAGCACTGTGTTCCAGTGTTCCAGCAGTGCTTTCCAGTGCAGCCTTTCTCATGTCCTGTTTGTTTTCTGTCAGGTGAAGACGGCACTGCAGGCCAGTAAAACACACACTCGCTCTCAGAAGGCCAGAGAGAGGAAGACTGTAAGTGTTCTGCGTGAATCCCACACACACAGTTTTCTTCCCTTTCACTGCTTGACATTGAGTTTCGCAGCAGTCGCGCCTCAGCGTGTGTGTTCGGTGTTTTTACGAGTAGCTTGACATGTTTACATGCTAAATGCATGACTTGAACTTTAAGCCTTTATGTAAGTAAACTGCATTGCTGCAGCTAACTGAAGTACATGAATGTGTCAAATAAATGAGTTTAGTTTATTCTGTCAGTTTCCAACAGTTGCTGGATTCTGTTGGCTCAGTGTTTTAACTGTGTTGAGGTTTCATCACAGGTTTGAGGCATCATTTCAAACACATTTTGAAATAGCATTGCAGTGTTTTCATGTGGGTTTATTTAAGGTAATTAATCTTCTGTTTGACAAGTCTTAAGTTGCAACTCTGCATGTATGTTAACAGTCAACACAAGATGTTTCTGCTCTTCATACATTAACATTAGTAACCGATTTCTTCATCTGAATTAGAGTCAGAATGGCAGTAAATCTGATGGTCAGGGTGAACTGGTGTCTCGACTGAAGAGTCTGGAGCTGGACAACAAGAATCTGCACAAAGGTGTGTGTGTTTGTGTGACGGGTGGGAGATAGATTGTGTCCACACGTACAAAACTTTCATTGTTAATGCATTTCTGTCAACATGTAAATTAAGAGTCAATTCAAAACAACTGCCTATGGTAGAGAAAATAAGTTTAAAATAAGTTTAGTCAGAATGTTTTTCTGTAAATCAGTCTCTGCTGATAATGTGTGATCGCATCACCAAAGGTGGATGTTATTATCAGGCGCAAACGGTCACATATCTGATATCTGGTGCTGATGAATCAGTGATTCATGTGAAAGTAATGGAGCTGTTCTCTTCTTTAGTGGTGGATGATCTGAAAGCCATGATTTCTAAGATGGAGTCCAGGATGGCCATGCTGGAAAAGAACCAGGGCCCAGCTTCAGTCACCAAAGCACATCTCATCTCTAACACCTTAAGAGTCTGCCTTTCATTTATAAATGTCATGTCAGGAGTTTCTGATTTGACTCTGTTATTTGGTTCTTTTATTTGCAGACTGCTCCCGTCCAGAAGCCAAAGTTGGAAGAACAAAACGGTGCTGATGATGATGATGACATTGACCTGTTTGGCAGCGATGAGGAAGACGAGGAGGCAGAGCGTGTCAGAGCAGAGAGAGTAAAGGAGTATGCGGCGAGGAAAGCCAAGAAACCGGCCCTTATCGCCAAATCCTCCATCCTGCTGGACGTCAAGCCTGTAGGTTCCCTTCAACAACCCAACTGTTACCGTTTCGTTCTGTTCTGCTCAGGTTTATGTGGATTGTCATTTTTTCTGCATTAGTGGGATGATGAGACTGACATGGGAAAGCTGGAGGAGTGTGTGCGCTCCATACAGCTGGACGGGCTGCTGCGGGGAGCTTCTAAACTGCTTCCTGTCGGCTACGGCATCAGAAAGCTCCAGATTGGCTGTGTGGTTGAAGATGATAAAGTAGGAACAGATGTTCTGGAAGAGGAGATCACAAAGTTTGAGGACTTTGTAAGGGTGAAGTTTGGGGTGATCTCATGAAAACATTTCAAACACAAGAATATCAAAATAAGAAATAATTTGCATAAAATAAAATTGTCATTCTAAATAATCCTAAATCTTTATGATGTGAATCTTTTTATTTCATTTTTAATTGAGGGGATGTTTCTTGGCATGTTATGTAAGATTCACGCTTGCATAAGATGTTCCTACTGACAGTGTTTTGAAGTTTTTCAGTAATCTGACTTTTCTTCTCGATGTGTGTCAGGTCCAGAGTGTCGACATTGCAGCGTTCAACAAGATCTGAGCCTGTCACATCCAAGAATGTAGATCCAGTCCCACACCGGGTTACCTCTGCTCTTGTATTACCAACAAACTCTTCACCCACAAGAACCAAACCATCTGTCAACTTTTTTATTGAGTGATCTTTACTTCCTGCTTTTGAAATGCCCACATTCATGCAACTCCATACAACATATCTTTAGTTATTGTATTGTATCTTTTATTTAATATTTATTGATTTGAGTTAATTTATCCAAAAATTATAAATCTGTTATTTACACTTTCATGTACAAAACAAAAACACTTTCTTTCGTGGAACACATGCAATGAAAAGAGTTTTGGCTGTGTTACTTGGCTGAGCTGTTCTTTAAAAAATAAAACATGCAATATAGAATTGTTTTCCTGCATCAAGAGTTTAAACATGGAGCCCAACAGAACCAAAGAATCATCTTCCAAAAAACAGTGTAGAAAGTTCCAGCATTATGATCCAGAAACATCAACACTGGTGTTGAGGCATTCATTTCTACACTAGACTTAATGCTGGAACAAACACAGAGAATCTCAGAGAGTTCAACTCTGAACTCCAGGATTTTAAAATGCATCCTAGGTCCTGTGCAGAAGATATTTATATAAATATATTTAATCACTTAGTGGTCACTATTAAGATGTGAAGACCCCTTAAACCAAACCAGCATAACAAAAACTGTTTTTGGAAAAACAGACTACCCTGCTCTAAACTCTTGTACAAACAGTCTGATGACAGTGTGCTGACACCTGTACCCCACCTGTGAAAACAGTCACAACCTGCATAAAACTATATCACCAAATGCCTTTAATAACCCACACATATAAACAAACTTTATTTTTATACAGTATTTTATTTCATAGTTGTTCAATTTTCATAACAGGTATTTCAGTTCCTTTAAATAAATTATGAGGTTAAAAATAGTTTCATAAATACATGTTCTCTGTTCATAAACAAAAATATTTACAAATTGGAATAAATAATTACCATAATATCTGACTAGCACAAAATATCCATAAGACAATAATGTTTTAAGAAGGTACAACAACACTGTTTAACTTCACTGCTCTAAACATCAGTGTCATTTACTGTACGTACTAAACAAATACTCTGTTCAAATATATTAAACACAATTTTCAAGTTAAAGCTGAAGCTTGTAATTTGTTCAATGTTGAAATACTGTAGCCTACCCCGGCTTATTCATTACAAAATCAACTACAGTTAAGCCATCAGGTAGTTTTAAAGTGCAATCTCTGTACCATATTAACACCTCTGATTGTTTGATCATTTTGACCAATGTGACAGCAACAGTAGCTCAGCCAGTGGTGTGAGTTTGGGGGTGAGACTTTATGTTTGGTCAAGTAGAGGGTTTATTTAAAAACATTCATTTTTTTAAAAAGTCCATTTGGTTACTTGAACTCTGCAGATATGACACACTTTAGCTTCACGAATGACAGTCATTTGGTCACGAGAGTGCTGGAAGTCAACAGAACGTTTCTCAGCCTTAAACATTCATGCGATCAGTACAGAGTTAAATGTCTTACTTGCAGCCTCTGTAATTATATAAATACAACAATTACAATACAACAATCCTTCTAAATCAGAACAAACTTTATCAAGAACTATTATGGTGGAGAAAATGCATCAACAGATTATAAGAACAAAAGCCACAGGTTCAGGATCAGAAATCCCTTTTACTGGCCCTTAGAGAGAAGGTTCAGGAGTTAAGGTTCAGGAGTTAATGTTCAGGAGTTAAGGTTCAGGAGTTAAGGTTCAGGAGTTAAGGTTCAGGAGTTAAGGTTCAGGAGTTAAGGTTCAGGAGTTAAGGTTCAGGAGTTAAGGTTCAGGAGTTAATGTTCAGGAGTTAAGGTTCAGGAGTTAAGGTTCAGGAGTTAAGGTTCAGGAGTTAAGGTTCAGGAGTTAATGTTCAGGAGTTAAGGTTCAGGAGTTAATGTTCAGGAGTTAATGTTCAGGAGTTAAGGTTCAGGAGTTAAGGTTCAGGAGTTAAGGTTCAGGAGTTGGGGGACACTTACATGCAAGAGGATGGTTTATGGTACAAGTCTTTTAATGATCATTTGCTTTTGTCATCCAATCCGCTCTCTGCTCTCAGTGCCTGACTGCTGGCAGAGATGAACCTGATCCAGTGCTGAAGATCTTCTGGTACATCAGGACACTCCACCTTAAAAACACAGACAGACGGCATGAACGTCACAAGAACGTTCACTGCAGCCTTATAAAGCACAGATATTACATCATATTAGAAGTTCAAAAACTGAAGAAGTTCAAAAACTGTCCCAGTAACACATAACTACCATATTAATTACCATGAGTTTTACCAAATTACTTCAAAAAGTTACTTGCGTATGTTGGGCACCACATTGTACTTTAAGATAATGAATGATTTGCGTAGTCATATTATGCCCTGTGGTAAAAATGAAATACCACAGTATTAATGCAAATAATGTGGTACTTAATCTCTGCAGTTTGTCAACAATTTCATGCCTTTCTCCTGCAGAGGAAATCCAGGATCTTCTCTGGAGAGCTGCGAACCACATTCTGTCTGCACAGCATCACGGCTGAGATGAAGCCGTCGGATTTGGACACGAATCTCTGCTCCAGGTAGAAAGACTTCTCATCCCACGACACGATGCGGGTTCGCAACTCGAACGCCTCCCCGAGAACCAGCGAGCGCCGGTAGCGGATGGTCGACGCTCCGACCACCATAGTGGCGTTGAGCGCGCGGGCGGCTCTGAAGAGCCCGTTGCGCGTGCAGTGCGCGAAGCGGGCGAAGTCGCACTCGCGCAGGTAGCGAGCGTTGTTCATGTGGCACATGTAGTCCAGATCGTGGAGAAGAACCCGCCCGTGAACGACCTGCTCGGCCAGAACATCTCGAATCGGACCCTGAAACCAGCACCTGATGACCATCCACGACCCTCGCAGGAAGTACCAGACATCAACGCTGCCGAACAGAACCAGAGACCCGGACAGAACCCACAGCAGCATGGTTCTGTTTTGAAGTGAAGATCATACAATATTAATAGAATATGTCACAGAAATGGATCGTTAAAAAATTACACGACATATTTACACTCTCAGATGTTACAGAACAGATGAGCAATACCTGACTATGAATTAATCTGCTACAAAACAGGACGCAGGACAGAATGAAATATTTTCAACATCAAACAGAGTTTTAACAAAACTTTGTTTTATTAAACAATCGCTATGCGTGAAATCACACATTCACAAATGAATGAAAAATCACCTGTCCTTTCATTTTAGAGGAAACATGGACAAGGTCACACAATAAAACCGGCCCATGTTGACTAGTTTGTTGTTGTAAACACTGTTCGTTGATAACCGAAATAAATGTCTGAATTTTAATCATGGTAATCTTGTATTATGTGATATTCTTACATTACTCACGCGATGGACGTTGTGATCCACCGGCTTCGTGCACTTCCGCACAGGCTCAACACGCGCTCCGATTGGCGAAGCGCGAAACCACGTGATTGCGTCCGGTACGAGCGGCATGACGTCAGACTTGTGTCACTATACCAAAGATCAAACGTCATCACTCTTTCTGCCCAATGAACTGGAAGAGTGGAAACAGTGGAGTTTATTTCATGTTTCTTAGTGAAAGCTAAAGAAAGAATCAAGACTGATGGCCATGAGAAAGTTTGACAGGCTGGTGGGCAGAGAACAGCTGAGACTCTGACACTTTTCATTTTCTCTGCTGGTGTCAGGCAGTGTGAAAAGCGTTGATGTCTCTCCTGCACATGCTGTCCTCATGTGTTAAGCATCTTTCTCCTTTAACATGCACTTCTGTGTGTATTTATTTTCATGTGCAAGGCAGATGAGAGAGAAACTGGGTGTAAAGAAGCGTCTGTCGTCTCTCTCTGAGGGACGTGTGCTGATACCTCTGCTGAAAAAACACTGTCAAATACACAAACTGAACTCTACATTCACAGCTTAGCTTTTATAAGTTATCAGATATGACTTCCTTTGATTTAACAGTTGTATTTGTTCTTTTGACAGTTTTTTTCCGCTTTTTGTACCAGCATTACACAAAGAAACAGTGATGACATCATAATATATAAACACTAACATGAAGCTTCTCCTGAAAAATACAATAGTTTGTGTATTTCTGTCCAATGTCAATCAAATATCAACCACTTATTTTATCCAAATAAATGATGCCTTTATTTGAGATTTGCATGTGTGTGTGCATCAAACCAGATTGAAACAATCACGTTTTGAAACAAAAGAATTGTGTTTGAATAGTGTAAAGAACTGTATTTGTGTATCAGAAGATCTGCTTTGTGGATTAAGAAGCAAGCAAACAAACAAACAAACAAACATTGACTTACAAATCTACATACCAAACTATTATACCGATTCTTTTGACTTGGGCCAGTGAACAACTACATAAGTACCACCAAAAACACCCTAACAGTTGCCCTAGCACAGCACATAGCAACAAGCTAAAACACTCCGAACACACCGCCACTAGTTAAGCTTAACTTCAGCGAGCTCAAGCACACATATGCACATGTACATGTACCGATAAACACGTCTGTCAAATACATACATGTCATTTAGAACATGTGCGAAAGGTTTCCGTTCGCTTTTTCACATTACATAACCGTTTTTACCACAGCAACTATCAGACATTTAGACTCATAGATTCATATTGTGAAGTTTGTAAAACATCTAACATATTATATAAAACACGACTGAAAAAACGCAACTGTTTATTTGAAGAACGTTTCCTAAATACATCAACTAAATATACAGAAACATTTAAATAACGTAAAATACAGCAGTGAGTAAGTACACAACTGCTGAACCTCTTTTAAACTAACCACACAAGCAGTTAACTAGAACTGCCTGTTCGGGAAACGGCATTTCCTGTAATTCTACGTTATCTTGCGGTCACGAGTCTCACGACAAAATGTGAATCATAGTGATCAAGTTTAGCTTGTACGAACGTGTTTTGATAACTCTGAGAGAACTTTTAAAGAACATTAGCTAATAACGTTCTGAGAACGTCCCGTTAGCTGGGTACATGCAAATTCAAAGCTGCTTTTGTAAGTTTCTGTCGCTCTGGCTCACGTGATCGCCAAAAGACACAAAGTCATGAAAGATAATAAAGCAAACAACGAATCACTGAATTATCACCATCATTCAGATAACACGAAAACTTGCGTTGTTTAATATAACAGGGTAAAGAAACGCTTGTGTTGACCTCTGACCCGCGGAAGCTGCTCGTCGTCATGGAAACGACGCTAGCGTGACGTACACCGCGAACAGCGGATCGTGTCTTGTCTGCGTTTACACATGTACACGTTTACTCGAAAAAATGCACAAACGAAACATGTTTGCTCCGTGAAAATGTCTGTATAACACTGTAACTTAAATCTGCTGCTTGAAACATGTTTTAGCATCAGTGTCACAGCGGAGGCTTGATCTTTAATATCTTCTGCTTTCTTGAACACTACTGTGGCATTTCAGACAGACACAGACTCGTCTGGCTGCTCAAGAAGAACGAAAACGTGTCAAAAGGACTATTCTAGTATAATTAAAGGGGTTAGGTTATTTTGCATATAATCATGTTGGAGATGGCAGTGGGGTATTGCAGAATACAGCTGTCTGAACACATACTGTACTGGTGAAAGCAGGAAAAAGAGTCTTCAAAAACCACATATATATACAAATATCTTCAAATATCAAATTACACCCATGGGTACTAAACCTGGTAATGCAATACAATAAATCCTGAATTTAAAAACAGAAGCAAATGTAGAGCTTAAACAGTCGTGTAATATGAATTAAGTAAAAGACACCAGTGTTAAAACTTACTGTGTTTAAACACTAACAGCATCAGTAACAGCAGTGATGGGCCAGTGACCCACAGCACAGTAAAAACTCATCTCTGTGTTCAGATGAGGGGGGTTAATTGGGTTTTTAGGGGTCTTCTGTTCTGTGGCTTTCACATGCAGAGTTGACACTATAAATGGAATCATTTATTTATTTATATTAATGGAATCAAGTTTAAAAAGTTATCATAAGTAAAATATACATTGTCATTGTGCATCATTGTTACAGCATAAAGACATTACAGAAGACATTACAACATTAGGAATGTCTACGTTTTAACTTATTTTCAATGAATGTAACTTGATGTATGTTACAGAATTTGTATTACTGTCAACTGACATAATGAAAAATGAGCTCAGGGATTGATCGTGGTGACGTGCTGAAATGTTGTTTTAAACAAGTTTGTGGCAGTTTCTAATTTAACTGTTAGTTTTCACCTTTCATCATTTAAACGACTTTGCAAAACGTCCCCACTAGAGGGCGAGCGAAGCACAAAAATCATATATTGGGAAACAAATTCGTAAACGTCTATTTATAAAGAAATAAACAACACGCAACATGAGTTTTATTTGTGAAGTTGCGATTTGAATTGAAAGTTTAATGAAAGTAAATAATCCAAACTGCAGTATAACGTTACATGTTCAACTCCAAAACAATTCAACTATTCAAATAAACATGACACAAATAATAAAATAAAACTACAAGCATTTAGTTATAAATGTAGAATATGGGTTACAGAAGTCCAGCAGATGGAAACAGAAACCTTGTGTTGTTTTAAAGCTGCAACCGTTAGTTACGCCTCTCATCTCTGTTTGACACAAAAGTTCGGGACTGTTGTACTGTATGTACTGCTGTATCTGTTTGTGTGTTTCAGCTGAAGTCTCTGATGCTGATCAGTGCGGTGTGTACAGTACAGTACAGTACAGAGTTCTTGCTGCAGGAGTCTGCAAAACAACAACTCACTGTCAACCACATGAGAAATAAAAGCATTTCTGATAGGATGATTCTGTAAAACTTACTGCTGTATTCACAGGCGGATCAGCAATGGTACAGTAAGTGTCTGTGCTGGAGTCCAGTGGAGAAACAGTCTGCAGTTAAACATGACTGATCACTTATAAACTCTTGTGTGAATATTTCTGAGATATCATCACACTGGCATTATGAACCTCTGGTCTACATACATTTGTATTTTCGTCATTTATAGTGCTGTATGTCACCGGATCTTCTGGGGTGGATGAAACCTAAAACCAAAATCTAGTCGAACTACAGCTTATATCACAAAATTGTTGAGACAGTTTTACAGAAAAATGGAACTAAAATAAAGAGGAGACATGTTAGTGTTTATTATTCAGTTTTGTTAAGAGTTGTCATATTTAGAAAACCTCATTTAAACACGTGGAACCATAATGTTAAATCAAAGAGCTGTTTAGTGTAGAATGTCTTTACTGCATGAACTCTGTTCTTCAAATGATTCTGTTCAATCATTTAACCTGGTGTAGTTGTTCACTGGCTGCACATATAAATAATCCCAAAGAAATAATTAAAAAAAAAATGATCAACAAAACATTTTGTACATTCTCATAAAAAGACTCACTGTGTCTGTGGTCCCGGCATTATTCTTTCTGACCTCTTCCTCTGTGTAAAGAGATGAAATTATATATTACAAACAACAGACAGCAGTCAGAGACAGCACGGTGTGACGTATATTTGAACAGGAAATAAAAAGTGCAAAACCAGATCTTCTTTTCCATTTCCAGATGAAAACACCGATCAGAATCACGATCAGAATCAGTCCAGCAGAAACTGAAGACCACAACAACACATTCCTGCCAGAAAGATTGAGACATTATAAAACATCACCAGAAACATTTACATTTCTGAACTCACATTTTCATATCAACTCAATAAACAGATTCCATCATTCATTATTTATGGATTTCTTCATTTATTAAAAGCATGTTTAAACAATCACACTTTTGCTGTTTATTGAATGTATTACCGTTTGCTTCCTGTTTCAATTCAGTAAAAATAGAAAAAGAGAAAGAAATTCACTAGTGGAACTGAAGGAGAGTCAGTGTTAGTTAGAGATGTTGAGAGAGAAAAAGCAGAAATAAGCCAGTGTTTACGTTTATGCATTAACCCAAATACATTTACATGAGTTCAAACCCACGATCAGTGTTGCAAGAGTAAAGCTACAGGAAGTCATCAGTGACTCATTTAATAAGAATCACGTTAAACCCATTTCAATCAGAAAAGTTCAACACTTACTTGTTTTTCGCAGTGTCTGGTGTGGCAGCTGCTGGCAGCTGAGTTTTACCAGTGACTGTGAGCTGAACAGGAGCCTGTAGATCTTCTACAGAACAATAATACCAGCCAGAATCTCTCTGCTTCAGTCCAGTCATCAGCACAGTGAAAGATTCCTTCTCATCATCGCTGATCTGCACTAAATTCTGGGATGTGTAGCTCTGCTTATGATATCTGTGCCACAGTTTGCGTTTCTTCTTATATGTAGAACTGTAGAGACACTTAACACTGATATTACCACCTTCCTCTCCAGTTACACTACTGCTCACCACAGAGACGCCAGGAACTGAACACACAATTTACACCATGAATGAGAGAAAAAGAGGATGTACATCACATTCAAATTTCAGTCAGAGTTTGATACTGAATTATAATTTAAATATCAATCTTTAAATACCGGATTGAACATGGAGATGAACCTCATCTGTGGTGTCTGTTTCTGGTTGTCCACCGGTCTCCACACAGCAAAAATAAGTTCCATTGTTTTTGCCCTTCAGGTCTGTCATCGTCACGGTAAAAAGCGTCTGAGCTGGATGATCAGTTACTGACACATTCTCCTCTGTAGTGTTTGCGTATATTTTATGCTTATCAATTTGTGAGTACCAAAACTTCTTCTGCTGTGTGTATTTACTGTCATAATAACAGGGAATAGTGACAGACAGTCCAGTCTTAACAGAAATGTGTCTTTGACTAGAACTGCTTGATCCATCACTGAAGCATTCAGGTCCTAAACAAACAAATATCAGCTATTCTGATCACACAATAAACAACACACATGTTGTAGCATCACATGAAACACGCAGAATACAAACACACACAACATTTAACAATCTCACCTAAAATGAGGCAAAAACAGATGAAGATGTAGAATAGAGCTGCTTTCCTGTATGCCGACATTTTGAAACTGTTCCTTCCTGTTTTTAAGACTGTTATAACTTCTAATGCTTCTGTTTTTTAACCCTTTAGCTACAGAAGACAACAGCTTTTAAAACATTTTGCCATGTGGATAAAATCTTGGGGACCGACAACAGATTAATGATCATTTGCACATTAAGTAACATGTTTTAATTTGCAATTTATGTGCATTTCACATGTATATTTATCACAGTATGAATATTTATATTTATGAATTTCTCTAATGTGTGTGTTCCACAAGAACTCAAAGCAGTAAAGCACTGAACTGTTGTGTCTGGTGATGACTTCTACAGTGACTTTGCACAGATCTTACAGAGTAAAAAACTATTAAAAAATTATGTTTTAAGTGCATTTACCATCACAAACTCAAGAGAAACAGCAGAAGAAAGTGTATAAGTAGTGAAAGATTATTCTAGATTATTTAAAGATTATTCTAGATTAAAACCATCAAATGGAGACACACAGAAGAAAGCTGTTATTTCAGAAGAGCATTTAAAAAAGTTTCTCTTCTCACCTCAAGCCTGAAACACCAGCTGTAAAATTCTCTTCCGGTTAAAAAAGTGGGATGGGATGGGAGATCCTGTCTTAACTTGCTGAATAATGTAGACATGTATTGTTCAATAAATGCCATTTCATAAACTTTTTTTTTACTCTTTTTGTCCTTAGCAAATATTTGTTTGCATTTTATCTATTATCAGCTTTTCAAAATAAAAAAATAAAGTTTTATGAAATCCTGTGTCTAGTTTTATTGGCATTTATTGCTGCATTAGGCAGATGTGTTTAAGTGTTCAGGGTTGCGTGTATCTGATCAACTCAAACACTGGCTGAACACTGACCTCATGATTGTGGTGTTGCTGATGGTGTTCTTTACCACTTTTAATTCAAGACACGTAAAACAAACAACAGCAGGAGCCGTGAATTAGTTGTTTTTAAAGCATTTATTCTGTTTCAGTAACACTTTTAGAAAAGTAGGAAACATTTTTAAAGGGAACGTGTGGACAAGAATTCATTACAAGTTACAATTCTGTCGAAACATATTAACAAACGGAGAGAATCACACACAGTGATGTTGCTGCTTTTCTGCACTTCAACTGCAAGATCAAAATGTGGTCTTCAAATCTGTAAAATACACATTGAGATTTAACAGAAGCAGACTGCAAACTCCCAAACACACAATCTTCAATCAACATGTCATGCACAGTAAACAAAGAAAAAACTGAAATTCCAAAAACATCTTAAAAGCTCAGAAGAGCAATTGCTTATTTTTTGCATGTACAATTTGACAAAGTAGGAATCTAGTACTGATGTCTCGGGTCACTATATACTATTTAATACTATTTATGGTGCATATTTAAAATATTCTGTGTATTTTTAGGAAGATTAGGGTCAGGATCTGGTCATTTGAATGTGAACATAATGTTTAAGTGTGTACTGCTGATTGAAAATTGGTCAATTCTACAGCTTTATAACTTACATATGTCCTATATTTAACCTCTCCTCTTGTATGAGCTTCACACATTCATAGCTTCACATCCAGACACAAACACAGACACGCAGACACACAGACCCAATGCAAGAACTTCCCAAGATTTTATGGTCCTGCGCCTTACACAGAAGATATACATTTGTATAAATATATTTAGCCCACTTTACTTGAGTGAATGCTGTCAGAATGTGAGACACTCAACCAGCATAACAAAAAAAAAAAATCACCAATGTTGCCTTTAAAAGCATTATTGTAAACAGTTGTGGTCTGTTCATACAAACTTTATTTCCTGTGTTTATTGACAGCATGCCACAGAATCTGTCAACACAGCTTAACACAGATGATGTACGTCCCACAGACAGACTGTGAAAAATTGTGTTTCAGGTGTACAGGCAACACGCACCTGCTGGTCACATGACTCTTATTCAGCCAACAAAATTGACAACCACTAGATGCAGTACAGTGTGAGCAAACAGGAAGTCAGCGAATGCCCTCTCAGCAGACACGGTCAGAAAATCTGCTTTATTCTGAGGGTTGATCTGGATCCGAAGACAAACTGTAGACAACGACAGCAACATATTATCAGCAGAGGTCACTGTTCTGCAAAAGATTCATTCTCTTCGTTAATTGGAAAAACGAGTATTTGTCTCGTCAATCATTTGGACTGTATTTGTAATCACTAAAATGCTGCTTTGTTGTATAACACATTTAATAATTAATATTAATACAGAATTTTTTTTTCTGTATTAATATCTTGCCCCTATTTTTAGGGCAAGATATCTGAATGACATTTAGGGAAGAAATATAAAGCAAATATGTCAAATGTGGCTCTGATTCTGGTTGTATAGGATTAATACCTGCCAGTATGAAGGATCCCACACACGAGATGAATCCGGATAAGAAACTGTTGAAGGGAAACGTTCCCACCAGCAGACAGTAGCAGAACTGAAAGACCCCCGTCAGCAGAATATACAGCAGATACGCGTCTACCACCTTCAGTTTATTCGGCGTGCTGCTCCTGTACTCCTCCACAAACCGAGATATAACCGAAAACACTGAATTAGACATGATTTCTGCTCTGAATGTGCGCGAAATCCAGCAGCAGGAAATGAATGACGTGTACGAGAGCGACAGCTGTGCGTCCACAAAGCGACCCGACTGAAACACGAGCGCAACATCAGTTCCGCTGCTGCACCGACGCGAAATTAACAAGAACGCGACTTCATTCAAATAGACTTCTTCTTTTCACATGTTGTTTTAAAGTAGCTTTACAGAAATATTTTTAACATATTATTAACAGAACCTAACACAGAAAAATGTTATCAAAACAGGAAAATGTGGAAAACATCATAGCATCGCTGAATGATAGTTAAATTGTGTACATAAATGAAAATGTCTGGACGCCTTTGTCTGTATTTTATAATGTGCCGTAATATTTTGTTGTACCATCATCACACAGTTTCGTTTCTCTTTATGCTGACGCTTATTTTCTCTCGTGGTTTAATGATGATCAATGTCCACTAAGAGGCTAGAATCAAGATATTTGATCATACTGAAAACTGCTGATTAGTCGAGACTGTTCTCAGTGGAACAGAAATTAAGATATTATGAAGCTGGTAACATAAAAGTTGCCAAATTATTAATAAAATGTATTTTAAAAGGAAAACAAAACATTTAGTAGTTAAAAAATACAAACATACATTATATAAAACATGAATGCCAACGTTCTTTATAAAATGCTACAGTCTCTTCATGTTTTAAGTGCGTTTACATTTATTCATTTGGCAGATGCTTTTATCCAAAGCGACTTACAGTGAATTCAAGGTATACATTTATCAGTACTTGTATTCCCTGGGATCGAACCCACAACCTTTGCGCTGCTAACGCAATGCTCTACCAGTTGAGCTACAGAAACACCAGGAAGTGCAGAAGAGTCCAACCCCAGACCAACCCAATACTCACTCAATACAACTCAGTTCAGTGAAGACACATTAAATAATCCCTGAATCATAATGGCCATCGATTACTGGGAATGAATTGCAATGATGACTACATTACACGTTTGGCAACAGAAAAATATTATTTTTGTAGGAACAAAAATGAGATTTACAGTCAGTAAATGAAAAAGAAATCCCTCATTTAAATACGTGGTCTCAGATTTTGCATCTCACTATATTTCAATCACATCAGGTGACAATTGTTGTAAAGCAACGTGTGTTGCTTTAGCTCTTTATAAGACCGTAACCGTAGGGATCACGCGGTAAAGAAAAGTTAATGCAGGAGGTGATGTCAGACACATGAACTGAATTCACTGGTTTTGGTGAACACTGATGTCGCACACGCCGTGCACCTGGCTAAGCTGTCTGCAGTCCAGTGAAGCCACAAGCTTCCTCAGACCGGCATGTGTCGGGATGAAGTGTTCAGTCACTGTCACACTGGCATGTTTCCCAACATCACTGCAACAAAACACAGTCAGTGAATCTTCACAGATTAAACAAGACAACATTTGCGATCATTCATAGAAATGTGAGTAAATGACTAGACTGTTTTTTCTAAATAAAATACTGAGTTTAAAGAAAGAGCCTATAGGAGGAACCAGAACTCTGAATATAAACTCTCATTGTATGGTGAATAATTGATTGATTCTGGAACTGTAAAGGGAAGTTTCAAAGACTTTATAACAGACCTGTTGGCAACTGAATGGCTTCACATAAGCTTAACTCTGGGTTAATGCCTTTTTTGCGCTGGGTTAAACAATGTTTCACCCTGGTAATTAATAAGCAGTTCCTAAACAAGCTGTTTTATGAAGTTAATATCATATAACCCATAAATAAACAAATAATGTTAACCCATAGCTTACATATGTACAGGTTAAACATTTAAAACCTGATTATGCAGAATAAATGATTAACCCAGAGTAAAGTTTGTATCTGTGTACGGCTATGCGTATATGTCATTCTTTTTTTTCCTCACAATGTAAGTTGCTTTGGACAAAAGCGTCTGCTAAATGCCTAAATGTAAAGTTAATTAATTATTAACCCAAGGTAAAGTCAAGACATTGTTAAGCCTGGAGCAATATAACTCAAAGATGTCCATAAGAAACTCTATTATAAAATTATGACAGAAGCCCCAGGTGGGATTCTGTGGACGTTTCTTACCCCACTCTGATGGGGTGGAAGTCTCTCAGCCCGAGACCCTCCACTCGCACAATGACATTTCGTAGAGTAACAGGCAGAGGATTCTTGAATGAGATCTTTGCTGACATCTCTTTCCCCACATAAGCATCTCCTATCGGCTACAAAGAGAAGAAAGAACATTTCTAAAACAACATTTAAAAATACAATTGACCAAAAACCAGTGTTACATGATAGTGTGATTTATGTTTATGTAATGTGATATATCACACAGTGTTATAATGATAGCGTGATTTATGTTTATGTAATGTGATATATCACACACAGTGTTACATGACAGTGTGATTTATGTTTATGTAATGTGATATATCACACACAGTGTTACATGACAGTGTGATTTATGTTTATGTAATGTGATATATCACACAGTGTTACATGATAGTGTGATTTATGTTTATGTAATGTGATATATCACACAGTGTTATAATGATAGCGTGATTTATGTTTATGTAATGTGATATATCACACAGTGTTACATGACAGTGTGATTTATGTTTATGTAATGTGATATATCACACACAGTGTTACATGACAGTGTGATTTATGTTTATGTAATGTGATATATCACACACAGTCACTTTAGACAGAAAATGTTTTCTTTAAAATGCAGCTGTACATTCTGGATGTCTCACCTCAATCTTAAGATCAGGTGTCCGGAATCTGAAGCTGGTCTGATTGGCCAGAACCTGCTGAGTCTCTGTAACCCGTCCAGACAGGGTCATCATGAGCGCGGCCTGGTCAACCAGCTGGTTCTGGTACTGCTCGTATGGCAGGATCCAGTCAATAACCTTTTCTGAAGGACATCAAATACACACAGAGGTGATTCAGCACAGCAACATTTGAGATCAATACCTGTAAAATGTTTTGAGGGTATTGCATTGAGATTCAGTTAGTGTTTTGAGGTACCTGACAGACGTCGTATCTGAAGCTACCTGGATAAAAGGCTTTTTTGGGGGCAATGTTTTATTGTGATGTTAGCAAACGATTTTAGTGATATATGTTTTCCCCATTCAAGCTGACAGGACTTGTTCTTGTATGACTGAAATAGCTTCCCGGAGATGTTTCAGATATGGCTGCTGAAAGCAGAGACTTTCCTTAATGACACTTTTAAAAGCCCAAACTTACCCTCATGTGGCATGAGCTCCACAGAAAACTTCTCCTTCTTCACAGTGTCCTTCAACACACCAGTGTAGTACATGACTGCCACCTGGCTGTGGAGGGTGGCTCTGCGTGGCTGAGAGCTCTGGTTCCTCACCATGATCTTCAGCTGAGCGTCTCCTCCCATGCTTGGACCTTCTCCTTCCACCTTCACCTCCAACTGCACGTCCTCAGCAACGGGACCGGAGTACGCGTCTGGTCTGGTGCCATAGCGACAGGCCGTCTCCACAGCAATGCGCTCCTCCTCCGAGCCTGATTAGGGAGCATCAATGCCCAAGAAATTACAAGTGAGATCTCTTTAATATCTCTGTTGTTTCTTTGAGACTGCAATCCGTAACTTTTGAAATGAGAAATGAGCAGATTTGTTTATGTCTTTTCATTACCTATGTTGACGTGAATTTTTTTTATTTATTCTACTTTAATTAATTCCAACATAAACTTATCTGAGCTACACTATACATTTTATAGACATATTCTCTGAGGCTTTTGAGGCTTCTCAAAACCTGCATTATTGCAGGGTTGATTTTACATTTAATGTTTCATTTACTGTATTTACAGTCTGCGTTTTGGACTGTATTTCATGTTTTAGGCGGGTTGTTCTGCTACAGGAAACAATCATTTTAACTGTGTGTGTGATTCTCTTCACCTTCAGGGTGTTTGTACAGATGTGTGATGTCCTCACACTCATCAGAACCTACAGCCTTTGTGCTGATGCAGTGGCCGACAGCTTTCTTCTCACTGTGGATCTGACTAAAGGTGCCATCCAGGTTTCTCTGCCAGTAAATCTTATCACTGTTAACCTGCACCAGAAAAGCAGAAGACAGTGGAGAGTTAGAGCTCCTGAAGTAATTAAGCCAATAAAGACTACTAGTGCCACACCCTCTAAAAAATAAAGGTTCTTACAAGGTTCTTCACGACGATGCCAAAGAAGAACCATTTTCCCCAAAGAACCATTCGGTCAAAGGTTCTTAAAATGAACCATTTCTTTCTTTCTTCCTTTTCGTAGTCTACAGAACATTTTCCACTACAAAGAACCTTTTGTTCCCATTTTCATGATCTCGTCTGAGGCCCCACAAACCCACAGGCCCTAACAAACCAATGTGTTTTGAATTGTTTTGCTTTTTGAAACTGAATTAAATACACTTAGGTTTGCTAAGGGTTGACATTGACTCACCTCAGCGAAGACAAATGGTGCGTCATATTTCAGATAAACCATGCCAGAGCGTACAGCAGCCAGCGACGCCGGACCACAGCAGAAGGTTCCGTGACTTGTTTCCTGAGGAGTGGAATCCACAGCCTGCCATCCGCCCATACCAGAAGGCAAATCCAGACGCGCCATCCAGCAGTCATTCCAAACATGGAAGTTCCTATAGTATAAAGTGACCCAAAGAAAGAGGGTCTAAGTTATTTAAAATAAAAAAAAAATAACTGCAATATAACAGTGGTCCTGGACTGCACAGATTCCTACGAAAGCAAAATTACGATTATATATATTGAACTAAATTGACATATTTAACTAAATTATCACTCTGAGCTGCAATCTTAAACTGTATTCATTTTCTACTATTAAGTATTTATCATCTAGGGATCAGATGTACTGAGGTTGAATGTACTGTAAGTCACTCTGGAGAAAAGCAACAGAATTACACACCACACAGAGTCAGAGTTCAGATAATCCATCGGCTCCATATTCTCATCAAAATATACATCCGTTGTCAAGGAGACGTCAGTATCATGAGCAGACTGGAAATTTGTGACAGAACGGGCAGGAATACCTAAACATCTCAATACTGTTCCACAGAGAGAGACAGAGAGAGAGAGACAGAGAGAGAGAGAGAGACAGAGAGAGAGAGAGACAGAAAGAGAGAGACACAGAGAGAGAGACTATTAATGTCTGTTTGTGGAATGAACAGAATGTAATCATGGGTATTTTAAACTAAGGGTGTCAGTGAGGGACATGTTACTGTTCAGAGGTCAGCTATGAATAATCACAACAGCATTCTCACACACACACATTCTCACACACACACACACACACACACACACACATTCTCACACACATTCTCACACACATTCTCACACACATTCTCACACACACACACACACACATTCTCACACACACATTCTCACACACACATTCTCACACACACATTCTCACACACACACACATTCTCACACACACACCTGTGGTGGTGACTCCAGAGAAGACCCAGCACTGGCCGTATTTGACAGGTGTTCCTCCTTCTCTGTAATATTTCCTGAGGATCTCCACACTGCCACTCCAAGCGGTGGGTGAAGTCCCACCCACGTAATTCCCAGACCAGTTTCCCTCCAGAACGCCGCAGTCATCTGGAGAATTAATCTAGAACCCGGAACAAAAACTGTATCAGATATACAACACAGGTCCTCTGAAGGTTTTTTAGGTCAAAGCTGGGTTCATCCACTGAGAAGAACGTCTCTCTGTAGACGTCACATCAGGAGCCAGATGAGTGGTAGATCTTACCATGGCAGAGATGACTCGAACCACATCGATGGGGTCTCCTCTGCCTGAGGGAGGAACCTCACTGTTCTCCAGAATATACAGGCAGGCCTCCAGAATACCTTCATCAAACTGAGAGAGAAGATTGACTCTTGGTTTCTCACACTTCTCACACAGTTCATCAACTACCATCTGAAGTAGCAATGTCAAAATAATTACATTTTAACTTGGACAAAAATATATAAATGTTTCATGACCAAATATATAAGGTCAGTACATTTATCCCATTCATTCAATTTTCCATTGGTGAATTTAATTAATTAGAAGTTAATTTTGAACAGTGTGATTAGAAACAGTTCTGTTCTCATTTGTTGCCCTGCACCTGCCCAAAGTTCCATGTACGAGCTCCGATCTGCTTCTCAGTACCGTAGTAAATTCTTCCAGTGTCATTTAAAACATATTCTTTCCGCTCCTTCTCACCCTCCATGTAAACAGTGTCCTCTGAGAGAGAGAGAGAGAGAGAGAGAGAGAGATTATGAGAATGTGGTTTACATGCATTGTGGGGACTCTTCACAGACATAATGACTGTTAAACTGTACAAACTGTTCCCTCAGTCTACCTTTAAATCTAACCCTCATACAAACCTTTCTGCATTTTTACATTTCTAAAAAGCATCATTTTAATAATCAATTTCCCCCGGGGGGAACGTCTGGCTGGTACCCACAATGTAGATGTGTGTGACACAATGTAGATGTGTGTGACACAATGTAGATGTGTGAGAAAACACACACTTCCAGGATCTTACAGTATGACATCATCAACATGAGCCCTGCAGTCACTGTTGTGTTCTGTGATCTGGAACTGTTCTCCGTTTCTGCACAGGTGTGACTATCAGAACCAGAGAGAGGCAAACGGACAGGAAAGGGACGATAAGATGAACCCAAATGGATCTCTGGATGATGTGCAGTGAGGAAACTTTCACCCACATGTTATATTGTTTTAACAGCTGACTGTGCAATATTTTGGGCTAAATATATCAAAGTTTCCCAATCGTGTATTTTGGCTTCTTTTCAATTACAGATTTAGAAGAACCCACTTTATCTGAGGCTATGACCTAAGAACATATATGAGCCTGTGTACACTATAAGAAAATTATATGTGTGTTTACAGAACAGTTAAGCACAACTCAACTCAATAGACTTGAGGTATCATTTATACCAGGGGTCTTCAGTCCATGTTCCTGGAGGTCTACAGTTTATCTCCAGCCTGCTCCAACCAAGCTAACAGGCAACATTCTTAGAAAGTTGGCTAATGTTCTCTCAAAGTTCTCTTAGTTATCAAAAAAAGCTTCTTTTAAAGTTAACATTATATATCATAAATATCAAAACATTTTTAAGCTGGTAGTGGTACATTTTAAGAATGTTAAAGATGAAAAAGTTAAATGTCTAAACTGGACGTTTTAAACATTCCTAGAACATTCAAAATAACATTTTTAAAATGTCAGGGAAACGTTCTTACAACCCAAAAACAACCTGGATGTTCCTGGATGAAGACCCAAAGATCTTGATTAGCTGCTTAGGGTGTGACTCAGTAGGGTTGGAGATAAACTCTGCAGCTCAGTGGACCTCACTGGAGATCTCTGGTTTATGCTCACAGCTCAAGCAATGATGAAACTTTATTTCAAAACTTCTTTCTTCTCATGGTCTCTCACCTTCACACCAGGGATTGAAGAGCATGTAAATGTCTTTATCAGAGTCGTGTGTGTTCGTCTCTCCAGTCTTCAGGCACTGGGTCGAGACGGTCAGCTTGTACTTTCCGATGACAGCTGTGACGGAGGAGTTGATGGAGAGCTTGATTTGACTGGAGTTCTGCTCCACGATCTTCGCCTCCCAGCCCTTATCCTGCAGCTCGTCCACCAGCGGTATGATAATGTGTGTGCCCTTCGACACCAACGGGAGAAAACCTGAACACAAACACATGCTTTGAGATGCTGGAAAACTGTGCTAAATTTGATTCCAGATTTGGAAATTCTTGGAAAGATTGACGCTTTAGCAATTATCAGATTGTTGAAATGTTTCCCAAGCAAACATTTCTGTAATACTGTGATTCAGTTACACATGAAAACGACTCCAGTAATAATCGCTCTGGTTGATGGTCATGTACGAGACTGAAAGCAGATCCTTCATCTCTCAAACTCCTTGTTCTTAATGGCAGCAAATGGATGATTTTATTAATAGCAAAAAGATTCTTTAAGCGTCAGATCTGACCACATTAAGTGATTTAAATGGAGATTATTCTGTATCAGTGTATGTGTTTGTATTGATTCATTTCTTCTTTTTTTCTTGATCTTCATGAGAGAGGTGAACAGATTGAATTTTACTCCTGCTTGACCAGCACAAACCTGTCTTCAGTTCCAGATGAAGTTTATCTGTGTTTGGGTTAAAAGGTCTCAACAGGTTGAGCTCTATTTGAAAAGTCTGCCCTCTACGGATGATCAGCTGGTCACCATGGTAACGGTCCGTATGATGGTCTTTCCTGTTGCACTGGGATTTCCCGCTTAGAAGATTCACAGAAAACACCTTTAGAAACGCTGATGGGAGAGAGATGGAACAACAGATGCAGATGGAGACAGTGTTTCACATGAGAGTTTCAGGGCATGTTTGATATTGACTTTTTTATCATTTCTGTTTAATACACATCAGATGGCTTGGAGCCTCACACAATCTGCTCACCGTCCAGCTCTGTGTCTGCAACGAGAGGCTGAGATGGGGTCTCATTCTCGTTGTCCCCGACAACCACACTATCTACTTTCCCCGTTACATAATCTGAGCTGCTCTGTCGCCGGAAGCAACAAGGACACGACTTCTGTAACCAACGGTGACATCCGCTCTCCTTCATCTTTTCCTGGCCCTCTGTTTGTTTCTCTGGGACTGGATGACCGTTGCTCGCAGAAACGCCATGGAAACGGCCAACAGCCGAGTTATTTCTGATTGACAGTCTCTCTCCTGGCATTCTGGAAGAAATCATGCAAAATATTTATTTAGAAAATTATCGATTTTAAATCCTTTTAAAAATCATGCATTAGTGAAACTAGACTTCACAATAATCTTCCACACACTGCAGTAACACACAACACACACTGTTTCTGCTCTGCATAATAAAAACCTGAGGTTTACTCTTTTTAAAGCTGCAATACCTTTACTTTGAAAATCAGAAATTAAAACTGCAAATCTCAATTCAACTCTTTCCAAGCACGCTAGAAGGATGTGAACCCTGTGTGAGAAAGCCTGAAGTATGCAGTGAGCAGTATGCTAGTATTCCATACTGGAGACAGTCTGAGACTCGCCCTCATGTCCAGAAGCCATGACTGAGGGCCACCATGAACAGAAACCAGCTGCACCAGCTGTTATTTACACTCACTGCCAGCATTTCTGACTTGCTTCAGTTATAAAACTCACGATTGAAGAGCTTTCTTTATACCCACACTCATGTTTCACCTGCAGAAAGACAAATCACATATTTATAGAGGTTTTCACAACACATACGATTCAAAAGCAGCTTTACAAACACCAGAGTGAGTAAAGAAAAGCTCAATGAACTGAACAGCATCACTGCACCAAAACTACTGCTGCCAGTACAGAAGAACATTATATATTCATACTTGTTCTTTAAGTTGCCTATAAAATAGTCAAAACGGTGAGAAACTGTGGTTAGGAACAAGGTTCTCGTTATCAAGACCTAATCTGTTGATATCTTCAGTGCGTTTCAAACTGTCATATTTCAAGTATTTTATATATCTATGGTAAATATTGATTTACCAGGCAGCTATGAATGACACATTTTAAAGGGTTTCTAATGCTCAATTCTTTCTATAAACTGCTTTGAAGCAATATGCATTGTGAAAATATGTTTAACTGAAAGAAAATAGCTTGTCCTGCAATGCAGATTTTTTATTTCTATGGGGAGGAAAATAATGAGGTAAAGTTATTACTGCATGAAATTTAAATTAAATCCTTTAGCTATACACAGGCAGTAATGATTAAAATGCTACCGTGCAAAACCTCACACATGTTGTGACCCTAAATCACAGTCAACTGTGACCTTTGAACTCTAAACGTCACACTGTGAGGCCATATGTGCTTATGAGGTGTAAGATTTCCCAGATCAAATATATCATCATGAGAGGGGCGGGTACATACTTTACATGCTGCTACTCTGAGCCTTATTTAGATTTTAAAGAAACAGCACACACTCAAAACTGAAATTCTCTCATTAATTCACCTGCATTTCATCATTTCTGTGGTGCAGTTTTTCAAAAAAAGAATCATCTGTTCTGTAAAGAGCAACTTTAGTTTTTCTTTAGTAGATCTTTTTTAGACATTTTTTAGAAGTACTTTTCTAAGTGATCAGTGTTATAATTTTAATCTGATCCATGATAAAGTAAAAAAACAAACAAACTTGGAGGCAACCAAGCCATAACTAGCAACCAGAATACCATAGAAACTTACATAGGGTACATAACCACACAGCAACCACAAACAACACCCTAGCAACGATATAGCCACACCCGGGCATAGGTGAGGTACGCACAGACAAGCATCACAAGCAAAAACCTAAAGACACCTCATCACACCACATCACTCCATCTGTGTGTGTGTGTGTGTGTGTGTGTGTGTGTGTGTGTGTGTGTTTCAGTGCTGGGAGTCAAACCCAGGCTGTTATTGCTGGAATGTAAAAGGGCAAGAATGGAAAGCTCAGATAAGACTTTAGCCTCTCTGAACAAAAGTTTCATAGTTTTTAAAACATTCACTTTTTTATATAAATGCATATTCTTATAAATAGAGAGAGTAAATAATGGTGACTTAAGTTTCTTTTCTTCATGGAAACAAAAGGAGAAAGTCTGGATTTGAGTTATATGTCCTACTTTATGTCATGTCTGGAGTGTGTCTCTGGTTCCAAGTTGGTCCTCAGAGCTGCAGTTTATCGTCATCTCTACTGAATCCCACCTGAAGAGGCTGATCCAGATCTCTGAGACTGACAGGAACATCCAGAGAGGTGTGTTGGAGAAGATCAGAGCTAAACTCTGCAGCTCTGTGGACCTCCAGGAACACGGATTGTATGGACCACATAACCAGCATGAATGTTACCAAACAGCTTTATGTTCTGCAGTTCTGCAGACATCATACAGGTTCAGAACCAAATGAGGGAGTTTCCCATTAAACGTTTTCTTTAAGAATTTGATTAACAGAAGCTTTACTCATAAAGCTACAGCTGATGGTGGGATCATGAAGAGCACAGATCATCACACAAAATCCATCTCTGACTCTAATGATGATGACGCTGGTTCTCACTGGAGCCACAGCACAAAACATTTACTTTCATTTATTTAGCAGATGTGTTTATCCAAAGCGACTTACAAAGAGAGAGAAAGAAGAAAGTGTGACCTGTGAAAAGATCAGAATCTGCTCAGAATCATTCAGAACATTGTCAGAGGTTCTGAAGGAACTTTAGTTTGGTGCAACAGCTGGAGTCAATAAACAAATACATCTGAACAAACACAATAACTCTAACTGACCCCAGAACAGCCTTTCAACGCGCTGAAGAATTTAAAAATCTAACTAATAACTTCATCTAATGGCAGTTACTTTTTAATGGCTTTTTTATGAAGTTCACTGTACATACACTCACAAAATAAGATCATCTGTGATATTTGTGACTTTATAACAGCGCAAATAAACCACAACACGGTGTCGTAACTTTTGGTTTTAGTTTTTCACTGATAAAAGTTGTAAACTTTTTAAAAATATCCACTCTTACAAAAAAAACCATTCATATTTGTTTAGTAATCGTGACAGTGAAAACAATCCGCAATGTAAACTTACATCAAAGTGACTGTCATGAACTGAATGAATGAATGAAGGTTCTGCTCACGTCTGACAGCAGCTGTTTCTCACTTTCTTCAGATAAATTCACGGATGTTTCTGCACAGCTCGCTTCACTTCTACATGCAGTTTTAACACATGCTCTTCTGCGACAGAGAGGACACGCCCCCTACAGCAGACCCCGCCCACCCCGCGCTGTCCCGTTAGGATCATTTGTAGTAGAGGCGACTGAAACCTTCTTCAAACATTGACAAACGTTCTCTAAAAGTCCCCTCAACGTCATCAAAAACGTTCTTGCAGTATGTTCATAGAACTTTTTAACGTTATATCACATCAAAACCGCTATTACGTTTCAAAAACGTTACAAAATTTGTCTCAACATAATCTATTAGTTTTATAATAATTAATGATTACGCTCTTTTAGGCTTTAAAATATACAGTTTTGACAAACACAGCAGTGTCAGAGGAAGTTTAACAGGTCAGGATCAGTTATGAGATGTGCTGTTCAGTAACACATTATCAGTAACACTATTGCACAGAAAAGGGGAAGTTCAGAACATGTTAAAGTTCATATAAACACACAGCAGTTCTGTAGAGCAAGATTATAATGTGAGACGATATTAACAAACTGCTTTCCATCGGAAAAGAAAACGTTATCTCTGATCTATAGCATCTGACGTGAAACAGTTGTGTAACGTTTCTGAAACACTATTATGACTGATCATTATAATGTGTGCTATCATATATACTCACACTTTCTGTGCTTCTCTAGCTGTGTACTCAAAGTTTACTACGCTTACTTAAAATACAATCCCCAGTAGTATTGAAACAGTACACTCACAAGTATACTAGTATTATTAAATAACGTATGCTTAACATATACTTGAACTTTGCTTTAATACACTTAAAAAATGAACATGAAGTATTTTGTAAGGGCCCTTTTGTAAGGACAGCTGCTAACAAGGTGATGAGTTGAATCAGGTGTACTAGTTAAGCCGTCCACCTAACTACCAAATAAAGCAGAAACTCTCAAAAGCTTGCTGCTACCAAGGGCTAGAGTGGGTAGTCAGTTAGGTTATTTTTTCACAGAACTAGCTTAACCTCTGACGGTTAAGTACTAAGAAGTGGTGATCGCGAGGCCTGGGGCGTCCTCTTGTGGCGATAAAGTTTACTGCTACTGTTTCAGATACATGTTCCATGCGTCTCTAAAGCTTCGAGTCATAAAACTACCTAAAACTATACATTCATCAATTATTTACTTGATAACTGTGTAATACAGAATATCAGGCCTGACACCATCAGTCCCCATTAACTGTAATTGCGTCTTATTTCCATGCTGTTGTGAAATAATGTTTATAAAAGCTTGAGGTTTAGTAGCAGATACAAAAGTAAATGTCAACACTGACAGATTTAACACAGAAATATGAAGCTCATATTTTCTTAAATCACTTATAAATTCTTGGGTAAAGCGTGTTTTGTAAAATGATCTGATCTGACTCATACTGTTTAAATTAAAAGATAGATTGACACATGTAATGTTTAAGGTTAAGGTTAAGGTTAAGGTTAAGGTTGAGCTTTATTGTCATTCCGCTACATGTGTGGGCATGCGGTGGAACGAAATTTCGTGTCTCGCAGGACCACGGTGTTACACAGAGAAGAAAAAGGGAAAAAAAATACAAATAAATATACAATACACACCCCTAGACATAGAACAATTTTAAGACTATTCACACTTTTTAATCCTATACATAATCTATACATGATACCCTTACTGAGGGGGGTAATGTAACTATACATATACTATAAATACACTATAAATGGTTGACTAAGGACATACACATAGCCTAGGACAGACAGTACAAGTACCATACATAAGTTGTGCGTGGTGGTAAACTTTTTTTTTTTTTAGTTCTTATTGAGTTCTTATTAAAGTGTCTTGTGCATTTAGATGTTTTTGAGGTTGTGGATGATTGTGCATTTAGATGTTTATGAGGTTCTGGATGAGTTCTCAGAGGAGGGCATTGGAGTTGAGGACTCTCACAGCCTGTGGGAAAAGGCTGTTGAGCAGTCTTGCAGACCGGGCTTTGATGCTCCGGTTGGCATCTATACCTCTATTATTTCTGGCCCCATTGAAAGCATTGTAAGTGCCTTATTACTAAACGGAGCTTTATCAGGTGTTTTAGTCAAAAGAGAAATAAGAAGTTACGGCAATGCTAAACAGAACCACTAACAGAGTGGTTCCCAAACTTTTCACACCAAGTACCACCTCAGACATTTTTTGGATCTTCAAGTACCACCATAATGTTTTTTTAAAGTGTTTTAACATTCATTTATATGTAATTCAGTGATTCCTCTGCGTACCACCACACTTTGAGAAACAACTAACTGAAAGTGAGCAGCATAAAGCTCATGTGAATATGAGGTTTGTGACATTCTGTCGTGATTTGACTGATGGCTTTTATTCAGCTCTTTGATTTCATCCGTTCCAGTGTTTTTTGTTCGGCAGCAGAAGTTCCAAAAAAGGGGTTTATATGGCAGTTTTTATATGTGTGTGTATCTAAATGTAACTTACTGTTACTATCCTTAATTAACTTACTAATAAATAATTAATGTTACTTCATTATTTTATCACTTTGCAAAGTTTAAAGACATTTAAAGTGCAACAGTTCCATCTTGTAAAAGGACATAAGTGTATATGCATGTATACATTATTACTATAATCACATTATTTCAGGCAGTGAGTTGAAAAAGAAAATGAGAAGGACATGTTAATGTCTTTGGCATTAGAATCAAACAGACAGACACAACAGAGACTCTGTATTTGCTGAGTAAGAAAAATCAAAGAAGAATCTTCTCATCCAGTCTTACCCATAACCACAAACTTCCACTTAAACTACAGGATAAAACAGTGTACAGGGCACTAACCTACACATTAGCACTAAACGTAACACACTGAAATCTGATTGACTGTGGGGAAGCATCACGTTTACCAACAGGGAACGTTTTATAATGACTTGGGCTAATAGCTGTTAAAATACCATAACCACAGAGGTCATCCTTATGAACTAACCCATCATTTCACGTTAGACAACTCATAACATGCAAATCACATTTGTTTTCACAAACACAATTGCCACCATGGGTAGTTTTTTAAGGGACAATCTGTAACTTTACCGTCATCTTTACCGTCATCTGTGTTTATAACATAAAATTGCAGGTTACTTGCAGTCATTTTCTTAAAGGATCAGTCCACCCAAACTTAATGTTTTGCCCATAAATTCCTCACCCTCAAGGCATCCTAGAAGGACTTTATTTTTTTTAAATAACAACATTTTTGTCTGTAATATATACAATAGTTTGTCAGGTAGAATATGAAACCAGTAAATGAAGTGGCTTTATAGAAGTTAAAATATTATTTTTTTTAAGTCTGAATTAAGCGGACTACACCAGATTACTGAGGAATTTTTAATGTCAGGTAGAATCAGAAGAAAGCTTCTTTTATTTAATAAAAACCCACATTTATTTATTCATGTAAATGCTTTAATGAAATTGAATCACTCAGTATTAACAAGCAGGTACTAATACACAGTTACTGTATGTTGTTTCAGAGCCTGTAATCAATGATAATTATTGCTTCTGTGAATAACAGCTCTGCAGCGTGAGAAGCTCCAGCTGGATTTGGTTTGTGGTTTTCTTGACTGTGAGTGTGTTGAGCTCTCTGGGTTTAATTGCACAGGTCAGTCTGACAGCATCTGGCACTAATGAAAGAGCTGGACTGCAAGATGACACAGTCGGACATGGAGATGCACCTCCGAAAATACGAAACTAGAAACAGAAAAGAATAATGAACACATTCATGTGCCTTTATTCTTCTCCACTTGTTTTGCAGCTTTTTCTTTTGCTATGTAAACAGTGTGATAAACTCACAGGGACGGGTTGTGAATCGGGCAGATACGCAGGCATCTTTGTTAAAACCACATGTCTCCTGGGAGGTCACACAACGGCCTCCCGGTCTGGCAGGAACACAGTTGTTACATTTCAAGGCGGATCCTGCAACACAATTTGTCACATTATGCCTCGATTGTTCCCCTGCTGACCACTGGTGGTCGCTTTTGGACTTTGTTGGGCTTGGGGAACAAGTTAATGTTATCATTTATGTTATTAGTTTCACCTGTGTTTATCAATTTATTTTGGGGTATTTAAGCAGCGCTGATCTTTCGGTATTGGTTTACGCTACTGCCTGTCTTAGTGGAAGCTCTAGCCTGCTTCGTGTTTCCCTCGAGTTCTCTTGTTTGCAGTTTTTTTGTTTTTTCCAAGTTACTGTTTTTGGGTGGTTACCCTGTGGTTTTGTTTCTTGTTTTTTCGAAGTATTTTATTAGTTTGTTACTTTGCTTGGAAATGTTTGTTAAATAAATTGTCCTCTGCAATCAACTCAAGCGTTTCATCTCTGGGTTCATCTGTGGGTGTTGGAGCGTTCGCTTTGAACGCCAGAGACCCGCGTTCAAGTCCCGTTCTGACACAATTAACCAATCAGAGCAGGCTGTTGTAAAACATGTGCTTGCGTAATTCCTCAACAGAGCTTTACTGTAATGCTGTGCTAACATGAAGAATAGAGTTTATTCACAGTCAGAATTGTGAGATGAGAAACATAACAATTGCTGTGTTAAGACACTTGAGTTCAGTTCACAAGAAACGTTTCGGCAAATGTTTGAATCTTGCCCAGCAGTTTAAACTCACCATCGGTCAACAGCAGTGCAAGACCCAGAGCCAACAGCAGAACCTTCATCATCCTGTACAACAGATCAGAAAACACACTGATCACGTGACTAATGTATGTATGAACTTCTACAACAATCTAAAACATCAGACAAGTCCAGTCCAGCATCCTGTGCAGACCATCCTTTCTTATTATTCAAACCATTAAACAAACTGTCTGAGGAAACTGGGTTTTACTTTAGAAACAACAATTTTTGCATCAAGAAAATAAACCTTCTGGATTGAAATATGAATTTGATGAAGTTGATTGATGAAGTGCAGACATACCTTCAGACAGTAATGAGCACTGACACAACAGCCTGTAGCTGCCTGCAGCTTATATACCGTCAGCTTTCAAAAATCACTTCCTGGAACACAGAGTCAAAAATGTGGAAATTCCGTGTTGAAATTTGTCCAAAGACATGTGAAACACATGAAGCAAGTTCACATTATGTAAGTTCATTGTTTGCTTCTGGCATTGGCAGCATATGATAACTGTCACTTTTATTCGTTTATTGGGTCACTGGTGTTTGCACAACTCTCTGTTGTGTTTAGTTTCTGTGTTGACCTGGTCTGCTACAAAAGAAGCCTTGTTTTCCTGTATCTTATTTTAATCGGCTGTTTAAACAGGTTTGCCCAAAGTTTCCTGGAATAGAGATACTGTTACATGTACATTAAATGTAATGTACAAATTAAGTCATTGTAATTTTTCTGTATGTGTGTTTATGTGACGCATACAGATTGGCTTATACATACATATACACACATATACAAAAACATACTATATCTTTATAGGAATTCATCTAATGGAAACATTGTTTATCCATGTGTTATTTTTATGATGAATCTGAGTGAATTATGTAGTAGTTATGTAGGTTATGTAGTATTGATCTCCAGCATGTGTCTGTTGTTTGTTCCTGCCAGCAGTCTTACATAACAAACATTGACTGTTAATGAGGTTGAGCAAGAGTCTGTTTAATCTGAATTGATTTAAACAATAAATGTTAGGATATAAATGTTAGGATTTAAATGTACGTAAATAAAAGGATATAAATGGATGTTAATATTTGCTTCGGGTGTAAAGGGACTTTCATGTCAAACTAAAAAATGATGATGATGATTCCAAAAAAGTCAAGAATAACTTTTTTAATATACAGTAGTTTTTGCTATTTTTCATCATCTTCTTGCCGATGGAACAACGGAGGTTTATCAAGAAATGTAATTACACAGCATGTTTAATTAAACGCTCTTTACTGTAATTTGAGCTTCATTTGACTTCAACATACGCAATGAAATTTGTGTAAAGAAACCTGCAGTTTTAAGTGTCAAACAGAACGTTGAAATATTTCGGTACTGAAATGAATTATTATGCCACTGCCTTTCCAAAATCATGTCAGAAATACTGCAGTTGTACAAAGTACTTTTTTGTGCTAGCTCTCCTTAAGTCCAGATTTCTAAATATAACATTGAGAAGGCTGTCTGTCTCTCTCTCTGTCTGTCTGTCTGTTTATGCAGGCCTCCTGTACTCTCCTCTTGTTTGCTCTGTTTTTCTTCTCTGTATTTATCTCTCCATATGTTTTGGTTCAGTGGAGTGCCACCAATTGGCCATAATAAACACACACACACACACACACATGCTTTTATCTCCTTTTCACAGACACACAGAGAGTCCCAGATATGTTTCAAGAGCCAGCTAATAAATTTGTGTGTGTGTCAGTCAAATAACAGTGAGATGTGTATTGTGTGTGTGTGTCAGTCAAATAACAGTGAGATGTGTATTGTGTGTGTGTGTCAGTCAAATAACAGTGAGATGTGTATTGTGTGTGTGTGTCAGTCAAATAACAGTGAGATGTGTATTGTGTGTGTGTGTGTCAGTCAAATAACAGTAAGATGTGTATTGTGTGTGTGTGTGTGTGTGTGTGTCAGTCAAATAACCGTGAGATGTGTATTGTGTGTGTGTGTGTCAGTCAAATAACAGTGAGATGTGTATTGTGTGTGTGTGTCAGTCAAATAACCGTGAGATGTGTATTGTGTGTGTGTGTCAGTCAAATAACAGTGAGATGTGTATTGTGTGTGTGTGTCAGTCAAATAACAGTGAGATGTGTATTGTGTGTGTGTGTCAGTCAAATAACAGTGAGATGTGTATCGAGTGTAAATACAGAATCATGATTTAAAGAGGTAAATGTTGTCATTGTGTTCAACTCTCACTGAAGAAATGTTCTGCTAACATCTCCTTCAGTTTTCCAGAAAAGATAAGAAGTCTTACAGGTTTAAAAGGGGATTTTCATTTTCCTGTCTAAGAAGCTTCTGGAACCAGAATGTGTTCTGAAATACTGTTGGCATGGCGATCTGCTAAAAATCAATGTCCCGCTGTTGTGGGTCAGCTGTAGTGTAAAATGGAAGGTTTTTAAAAAATGACAAATACACACATTGCACAAGTCTTTACTGCCCAGTCATGAATGTGTACAGTGACACAAACTCCTTTATTCTTTTGTTCTTCTCCTTATTGGAAATTGATTATCTTCTACCATCACAAAGACACACGATTCTGACTGACTCTGTGGTGGGGGGACTCACCCGTGGGGTGTTGGGTCAGATTTAAACATGCAAACTCAAAATACACAAAGATTTTAAACAGTGAATGAAGCTTATACCTGACTCATATTTCACCCAAATTATAATATTTAAAAAGAAATATTGGAAGACAGAGTTTTGCTTTTTTCACATGTTTTCACACAGTTCCCATAATTCTCTGTTGATTCCTGTGAGGTTGTCATTACTGTGAAAGTGTTTATCATATTGTTATTTTCCTTTCCACTCCATTGGACGATTCCTTGTTGCCCCGCCTCTGACTGTGAGTCCTCCTGCCCTCTCTGAACAGTTAGAATAATATTCATGAATAACAGAGTCACCAGCTTTCCCTGATGACAGATCAGCTGCTGATCAGTGTCTTCTCTCTGTTTTTAATAGCACAATCACTTGAACAGAAGGACAGAAACATGGGTCAATAAATTAAACAAGCAAAAAAAAAAAATTACAGAAATTTAATAGGATGTAACTTTGGTTTTATTTTGGTGTTTCTCAATTCAAGGAACTAACTGAATATGAGACAGTTTAGATTTGCAGTCAGACTGTTTCATACCAGAAATCTTCTTTCATTCTAGTTTAAATGTCCAGTTCTCATTGAACTTTAAAAACTGAACATGCCACAATTAACAGGAAAATTACTCAACACAACAGTACAGTAAAAGCTTTAAGTCACAACATTTGCTAACCGATTATTTAGCAGTATTATCTTCTACTATCACCGTTACTGTTTCGTCAGATTACATGTTTGAGGTATATAAAAATTTGCATTGTCAACACACGCCTGCCAGTGAGAATGACACGATTGGTTGGATTGTTGATTGGCAACATGATTTGATTGGTCAAATCCAGAATACTGTAAATGACACAAAAATAGCTCTGCTGGAAGTGTTTGAATCCAGAGGCATTTCAACACATTTAGAGCTGAGATTACAGTCACATAAACATCACAGACTGCTCCTACACTATTCTTCAGTCTGTATAGACAAATAAATTAACAAATACATAAATACAGCTAATACACAACTATTTTCATAAAAAAAAACAAAGTGCTTCAGAGTTCATGAGACTTCAAGTGTGTGTGTGTGTTCAGAGTAATTCCACCCGTGGTTGAAGGCTAAAGGCACTCAACTTGTCCTGCATAGTGGCCACTTTCTTCACCGTGGCTTACACTTTGTGTGTGTTTAGGAAGAAACTTTGTTGGTACAATAAATCACATTGGTGTGTGTGTGTGTGTGTGTGTGTGTGTGTGTGTGTGTTGATGAGCGGATGATGATGAAGGTGGGTTGTTGAACTGGCAGGCTGAAGAATCTTTGTATCAGTGGCTGATTCACCACTGTGTCTATGTGAGGTAGCCACATTGATTCTCACTACAAATGAGGTGTGTGTGTTTCACTGTTTCACATTTTTGCTTCACAGAGTTTGAAATGACTCGCTAATAAACTTCACCTGCTGACAGCTCTCAAATGGTCAATACAGACTCTCTTCTAAATGCTACAGACGTCTGCTGTCTTACCCGTATGAACATTAATATAGGAAGTGACATTTTTTTAGATCACCTGGTTAACTCGGATGGGATGCCCCTGATGGGCCTTTTCTCCAGCAGAAATTCAACTGATTAAATGTCCTGGTGTTTGAACAGGTGAAGATGTGCAGACCAGCTCAGAGTTCAGAGTCTGTTTCTTTGCTTATGCACATCATTCCATCATTCCATGTTTCCCATCCTGAGGTCTTTGTTTCTCATGGATTTGTTCACAAGGTGCTTTTCATCACACACAGTTTATGTACAACAGAGCAGAGAGAGTTCAGACTCTATATACAAACTGTGTGTGAATGCAGCTATTTCACCCGCATTGTTATTAGAAGAACCAAAAGAAAGAGGAAAGAAAATAAGTAGAATGATAACAGAGGAATATGTACAGTTTCATTTGCACTACATTTTGGTAAATTAGAAGATTTGATTTTCTAAACCACCTGTGTGTGAGATGAGTTTTGATTTGTCTGCTACAGACTCATGAGAGGGAAGTGAGTCAACCAGCCCACAAACATCACCTGTGATTATCAGTAAGGCATCTGTCATTGGCACACAATTATCATTCAGTGACATTTTACCTTTAAGTAAATATGACATGGCTTTACTGTCGTAATACGATGCGACACGACATGAAGATCAACATCGCGTCTGCGGTTCTGCTGCATCAAGCTAACGGTGAAGACATCGAGTTGTCCAGAAGGTGGCGCTGTAAGACCCCAGCGGTAAAATGATTCGTTGGAGACCTTTACAGAGAACTGATTGATTCTTTGCATCCCTTCATCATGTGCTGACGCAAAAACAACGATCCGCACTGGCAGTGAGTTGATATGATATCTGTGTTAGGCACAACACTAAACTACAACAATGATGACAGCTCACCAATGTTTCCGGTGTCGCAGATATGAACATTCACATAGACTTAAACTGTGATCACAATCTTCTGAAAACCTGTCGAAGGTCACGTGAGGGGTCGCGCTGGGCTCCGCGCTCGTGCACAGAAGATGCGCGCGCGAGAACGCGCGAGTGACTTAAAGAAAATAACCACATAAGAGAAACTAAACTCAACATCCAATGAAACATTTGGTGTCTGATTGTATCAGCCGTGCTGATGGACGCCGTGAATCATCTGAGGTGCCGGCGGAGGCGCCGGACTGAACGGGGCTGCCCGCGTCCTGCCAGCGGTTCACGCAGCGGCGGCGGGCGTTCATGAAGAAGTTGCTGACGGTGGAGAGCTGCAGGCCCAGCTGCTGACAGATGGTGAGCTGCATCTCTTTGCTGGGCCGCTTGTTCTCCTTGAAGATCGCGATGAGGCTTCGCCGCTGCAGGTCGGTGAAGACCAGACGCTGTTTCTTGGGTGTCATGTTTCTGTCTTTGTGCTGCTCGTGTTGTTTTCTCTTGCAGGCTGAGAAGAAATGCAAGAAAAATGCAGATAAACCTTCATTCTGTGTGATCATGCAGCAGAAAGAAAAACGGGACAGTGAAAACAACGCGTGTTGTTTGTGTTTTTTTCATAAAGTGCACTTAAAATTTCCCAATATTACAAAAATGTGACAGCATTTTACATTTTCGGCTGTAAAGTCAGTCTGAGCTCTGGTTGTCTAATTACAGAAAACCATGAACCAATCAATATACTGTATACACACCACACACACATCTATACTGTATACACACCACACACACACATCTATACTGTATACACACCACACACACACATCTATACTGTATACACACCACACACACATCTATACTGTATACACACCACACACACATCTATACTGTATACACACCACACACACGCATCCATACTGTATACACACCACACACACGCATCTATACTGTATACACACCACACACACGCATCCATACTGTATACACACCACACACACGCATCTATACTGTATACACACCACACACACGCATCTATACTGTATACACACCACACACACACATCCATACTGTATACACACCACACACACGCATCTATACTGTATACACACCACACACACGCATCTATACAGCTATAGACTTCTACATAAAACAATTTAGTATTTTTATTCCCTTTTCAATGCATTTACATGGACATATGTTGTACTATTATGGACAGCACATTGCTAAGGACTTTATAAATGTTACGCTTATTGTGATGACAAACAGAATCATTTAGCTTGAGAAATGAAGTCTGTAGAGGTGAGTAACTCAGATCGATGTTACAGAGTCTCTGCTCTTATATTTCAACATCTCTTGTCTGGTTGTCGCCTGTTTCTGTATTTTCGCTCGTTCACACCATCCGCCTGCTGATGTCTGTATTTTCGCGGCGCGGGATCGATACTGATCAATAGCTCGGGAAGGAGGTCTGATTACTGGACCACGTGCGCAGGAGAAAACAGAGGAAAATCGATCATTGCGCCTTTATGGCGACGGCAGACAGCAGGAAGACGCGCATTAGACGCACTTATGCAGTACATAACAGTACATGCTATAACCCTTTATTTACTATATTGTCTTACTGGGGGTCTTTATATATGTTTGTTTCCCCACAGTCTCGCGCCTGCGTTCAACGCATAGTTGTGATTGGACAACAGGGGAGAACCAACGACGTGACGTATATAATGCGACGTGTTTGAATGGGCACAAGCCTGAATTAAACGTCAATTGAATAAGTTCGCAGTTCACGAGTATTTTAATTGTGCGGTGTTTTGGTGGTGTGTGCAAAACAGCGGCTGCCCGGAACTACATGAAGCGAGTAAATGATGAAGGTTAATTTTACGCGCATGTAAACACAGCAGATATACGACAGACAGTAAAAACGATCAGTGTTGAACACTAAACGCGCAGTTCATTCTAGTCTCGCAATGAATGCGACACATTTGGTGATGTGAATATGTGGATGGATGTATTACAGATAAAGTCTCTGTCTGGTCTGATATATGCTGGTATGTCATCAGGGATAAGAGCTGAAGAAGATGATGGATGTTCAGGTTAAGGATCAGGTCTGCTGAGACACTGTGAGCTGCTTCAGTTAACAAATAATATTTTGTTATACATTCACTGGATATTTAACCTCCCGTTTCTATAAGAACTGCACACTGTTTATTTGCGGTTGCGTATGACTTACTCATCATAATAACAGTTATAAAAAAGTATAATCTTTTATGCAAATTAAGTGGTTGTGTTAATATTTGTTGTCTGTTTTTTTTTTGATTGATTGATCTTCGCTTTTACAATCATTTTAATAGTCTTTTATTTCATACAGGCTCCACACGCGCTCCACAACTCAATAATATATTCAGTACAATGAGTGCTGTGTGTCTTAATTCACACATAATACTGTGTTTTAGTTTTGTAATCCAGTGATAAACTTTTTATCACTCAAGTGGATGAATAAACTGTTGAAATTGATGTTTGTTTTGTGTGTTTTGTATACAGCTGTTTTAAACACATACACCAGGTTTTAAACAGATATGACATTATTTAACACAAATCAATGTTCATCAACAAAGATATAATAATAACCAAAACATCAATCTCAAATTCTGTTGCTAAAATAAATCCATCAGTTTATGGCTATTTGGTTCACTAAATAATTTAGTTTTTGTGACATTTCAATAGCGTTAAGATGCTAAATACTGTTTTGTGTGCGGTGAAACGACCCCGAACCGGCCGAACTACTGCAAGAAACAGTCTCAGAATATTTAACACAAGCTCATTCTAATTACAAACTACTACAAATATTACAATAATAGTTTCCTTTCCTAAACAAAATGAAGGCTGTGTTAAAAGACCTTTATGTTTAATGCCATACGGCAGTGAATATAATTCATGTTCTTGAAATTCTAAATAATCAAATAAATAAAAACCATTTCATTGCTTCAGGTTTGTAATGTCGTAGGCCGGTGTATGTTCCACATCATTCATCAATACAGTTTCGTCAGTAATATTTCATCAATAACATTTTTAGTTTTTTGAGCTTTATAAGGGAAGTTCTGCGTTTATTATGAAATATTTTAGTATTCAGACAGAATGTACCTGAATAAATGAAACGCAGCAAAACTGCGTCTGTAAATCCAATGAGCAAATTTATAAGACTTAGACAGGTCTCGATTCATAATTCAGTGAAACACGTTCTAGAAACTCTGAAACGTAATATAAACATTTCTATATTCTCAGTGTTGTTTTGCTTTTATATGATATAAATATAAACAATATATAAATGGCTATATTGATGACGTTCTCCAATGTTTTTCATTATTATTGAAATATTTACACAATTTATGTTCTGAAGACTCTCTCTCTGTCGGTATGCTCCTGGAATGTGTGTCATATCTTGCCTCTCTCTGTCATATCTTTAAATATCCTGTAATAAACTGTAGATACCCCTAAACTCTCTTCATGATCATGTGTCTGTTACACAGAACATAAGACAGACCACATCATTCACACACACTGATTCATCTACAGTGCGGAAACTCATCTGTGTTTTATTATAAAATGTGTTCTTTTAATCTTTATAAAGTCTCTTTGGAACAATTTGCACTGTATATTGATTGTCAATATATAAATATTAAATTAAATGTTCTCCTCATTCTGACATTCAACTGAAGATATTTTCGGTGTCTGGTTTTGAATGCGTCTTGTGGCATGTTGGATTCTTAAAGAACAAAAGCCTGACAAACCAACAGAAAATGTTTGATCAGTGCAAACGTGAGGGTAAAATGAATGCTGGTATGGCAGATTCTTCTTTCTTCACACTGTTTGTAGTCTTTAGTTTGTAGATTAACACATATCAGATGTTTAATGTATGTAGAACATTGTACATATGTACATATGTTCACACCTGAAATTTCATCTGCCCAGAGATCTTTGTGTTGTGTTTGTGTCAGTGTAGTTACAGCTGCATATATTCAGCAGATGTGTTTAATGCAGAAGACATGAGCTACTGTAGCGCAGACCAGTTGCTGTTTACTGTTTATGTACACAGAACGCACACAACACGCTGTGTATATATCCTGCAGTAACAGTAGTGGCTCTCCTGTAGTCATGAGTGTGGTCATGTTGTCTCTGTTATGTTGTTAGGGGACTGTGGCGTGTGTGTTTTGCAGTGTTGTATGTTGAGGGCGTCTGTCTGCACCATGTGTCTGTGTGTTAGCATGGCTGCTGCGGCGTCTCAGAGATGCAGCAGGAAATCAATACAGATTCAGTGCAAGTCAGATGAGCTTTAACAATGTGTAGCACAGACACACTCTATAACCCCATATCACACACACAAACACACACGTTTTCTCTGGATATGGACAGGTGAGGGTATTTAAACATGTGATTGCCATTAAAACATGTGACCAAGCATGGACACATTCACACCGCCATGTTTTCACAAACACACATGTACAAACTAGTCCAAACACACACACGTCATAGATCTGATGATCCGTGTTTCTCCAGTTTGATCTGAGAGTGAAACATCTCACGTATGTCCTAAGATGATCTTAGGCACGTTTATAGATACATCGTCATGGATACATGACAGAGTCATTGTGCTGCCAGCTCTGAACCGACCTGTTTGTGATCATCAACACTGTAAACTGTGGAATTTTTGTAAATGACCCAAAAGATTCAAATTAAATGTATGCATTAAATGTCTCAGCATTGCATTGTCAAGTGACACATATAATTAATGACCATACTACATACTTTACAACTTTATATTGTTTATTGAAATGAAACTACTTTGGTAAATGTATGACTGGATTTTTCTAGTGAAAGATGACAAACATGTCTCATGAGAGAGAGAGAGAGAGAGACAGAGAGAGAGAGAGAGAGAGAAGGAAAATGTCGTGCTGAAGAACAATTAATCACAGTTGCTGAGTGATCCATTAGCCATTCAAATGCTCACAGATTGGATGTGTTACTTACACACTTACACACTTACATGCTCACTCACACACATGCTCTCACACACACTCACATGCTCACTTACACACACGCTCACTCACACACACATTTACACACACCCTTAACTCACTCAAAAACTTACTTTTTTAACTATACACATTTAGATATACTTTGTAAATGCAGGTATAAGACTGTATTTCTGCACTGTAATCTGACTGTTTTTTAGCCTCTTACACCACGACACTAATAATGATGTTTGTTATTCCACCAATCACATTGGCAGTTTGACAGTTAATGTAATGTAATGTAAACAGTAGATGTGGAATAAGGCACAATCAGAACTGGGATGTAAGAATAAAATAATTGTTATTAAGTATCTGCACAATTTTGTTGTAGCGTTTTAATCAACTAAAAAATAACTCCATTTGCGCACTAAATGCGTAAAATCCAGTTTTGCCATTAGACGCATGTGAACGGAAATCAGACCATCATCAGAGTGTTAAAACAAGCGAGATAAATTAAATGTCAGCGCGCGGTTAGCTGCGTCTCGGGTCCGAATCGCGCATCGATCGTTGCGCTGCGTTTAACAGAGAGCTGCGTGGAAACTGCGCTGTAGATCCGGTGGAGGTCACGCGCGCGCACACTCCGCCTCTCTGAACCCCCGTGAGAGAGTCGTAGAGTATCAAATGGACCCTAAGGACGATTGGATACAACATATACAGCATATATCTGCCATCTGTCCTCGCTCTATCAGTCTTTGACAGCAAATCGTTCTCTCCATGTTTGATGGTCATCCAGTCTAGAATACTTCCACACTCTAAAACCAAGAGTCAGTGTAAAACATGGATCTAAATAGCACCAGATTGACTTTCTTTTGGTCTGTAAAAACAGCAGATGGTGTTAAACAGCCACGTATACAAAAATACTGGTGTAACCACCAGCACAAACAACCATTTCAGAATAAAACAAATGGCACAAAATTACCTTGAAACTCTAGTTGACGTTGATATTTGACACATAACGCATGTCTTCAAAAACGGTAATAATGAATTTGTCTTTGTTTTGTCTGGCAGCTGTTTTCCTGGCGTTGGCCTTCAGTTAATCAGAGGGTTAGTGGTGAGTGCTGGAATTAGTTTATATAGCCTCTTGTTAAATGCAGTATGTAGATTAGACATTCCTTAAGTTCAGTAACTGCAGAGTGATTGTTGAAATTCTGACTGAATGTGCATGAGTTTTGCGAGACTGTGAGTTTTGTGAATGAGTTTTATGAGGGTATTTTCAGTACTGTAGTGTGAAAGATGTTTTGTTTCTGTCTAAATGTTAAATATTTGAGGGTGATGGCGACTCACCTGCAAGTCTTAACGCAGACATTCTTTGAAACTCTGGTTCCTGTAACCATTTCCACATCCGTCTGAAGGTCTCGCGACCGGACTTGAGTTTACTCCAAGGCTTCGGGTTGCGCAGGAGGTCCGACAGTGTCCCCTGCGACCGACACAAGATTCTTTGGGCAAAAATGGCTTGAGGTATGCTGTATCGCTTCAGCTCCGCCGTGATCCTCTGCGCCACCTCCTTTGTGTTGATCTCCTCCATCTGCCCACCGCCGCTCTGTCCGGGCCCGGCGCCGTGCCTCTCTCTGTCGGCCAGAATAGACCCGTTGGCCTGCGTGTGCAGGTGACTGTGGGGGTGCATGCCGTTGAGATTGGAGATCATGCCGTGCCCATGGCCCCCTAAACTCCGAGCAAGATGCTTCTCGCTCCGCGACAGCATCGCCGCATGAGACTCGAGAGCTCCCGGCGAGAGCATCTTGTCGTTGGGGAGGTGCGCGCCGGGCCCGCACGCTGAAAGCGTCGGTTGGGTACTGTGCAGTGAACCGAGACTGTTCGAGAGCGGGGACAACGGCGGACCAATATTGGACATGTCTTTGGGGTAGTGGCCGTATAAATTGCCCGTGGAGGCCAATCCGCGGTCGTCCCGCATGAGCGTAAAGCTTCCATTGACGTTGCCGGTGGCGAGGCGCTGGTGAGCGGCGTGGTGATGCGGGTGCGCGTGGTGGAACTTGTCGGACACCGTGGAGATGGGCGGCAGGTGTTGAAGCGGGGTAAGGGTGGTGTACGTGTTCGACAGGCTCATTCCAGACTCGCACATGGTCATGGCCGGGTGGAGGTGACCAGACAGCGTGGGGTCGCTCCGGTACTCACTTGCGCCCTCCAGAATTGAAGCCATGCTGGACACCATCGCCGAACGTCCGTGAGAGACCAAGTTCCGGTGGGAGGCTGATGACGATCTGCCATGCGACGAATTCATCAGGTTGCCCGTCTGCGAGTGCGCAGCGCAGTGCATGTTTCCAATGTTTTCCATGGTGAGTTCCATTTTGAGCGCGAATATCACCTGCCACCTGATCTCTGAGCTCCAGAAGAAACTTTACTCATAAACGAGTTCAAAACCAATCCATCGATTTTAAAGCGCTTTCACTCAGTCCAACACGATGTGCTGAAGCTTTTGTCCCGGGTTAAATCGCGTCGATTTACTCTTTGACGCGCAGCGTTCAGTGCGTGTCTGTGATTTATTGGCTGTACAGCACACGCTGCACGCGCGTCCGCTTTTGAGCTGGTCCTGATGCTGAAGACTCTTCAGTGAGCACGAGCAAAATACACCAATACTCATCACTCAGAGTGAAAACAGTAAAATAACAACAACATGTTTATGGCTGTAATAAAATGTAGCTTTAAATATAACCCAATGCCGCTTACATGAACAATCATGCTCTGAAATAAACTATTATTTTGATAATTAACTAAGACATCACAGATTAAGAGACAAAAAAGCAAATCCTCTGTTTCTTAGCTTTCTGTACTGTGTGTTTACAAGGAATTTATATCTAAAGTTTATTAGATAAATTCACCTCCCAAAGTTCTAATAAAAACATTTAGTTTATCAGCGAGTTACTTCCTGCAGTCTGTTCTGCTCACTGCACGCGTTTCTTTACACCATCTTGAACTATATCGTGTTATGAAACGCGCTTTCGCTTGATTTGATAAATTATACATTCTGTCGTTTCTAACAGGAAAGCAGAAATACGCCGGAGAAAGAATATAACCGTGTTCAGCTTTACTGCGTTTTACCAAATGCACGTAAGTTCCTTTTGGCTGATCATTGATAAATCTGGTCAATATATTGACTGACACTGATTAATATGTCAGAAAAAGGTCAGAAAGCTTTTGTGCAGAAAAAAGGAAGAAAGCAGAAGAAGAAACCAGAAGAAGAAACCAGAGGAAACCAGAAGAAGAAACCAGAGGAAACCAGAAGAAGAAACCAGAGGAAACCAGAAGAAGAAACCAGAGGAAACCAGAAGAAGAAACCAGAGGAAACCAGAAGAAGAAACCAGAGGAAACCAGAAGAAGAAACCAGAGGAAACCAGAAGAAGAAACCAGAGGAAACGTTGAGATTGTGCAGCTGCGGTCAGGAGATACACTCGCCGTCCACGCGGTAAAACCTGTTTAATACAATGTGAAAAAACGTGTGAAAGTGATTCTGTGTCAAATTACATTTGAAATATACATGTATAGACTAAAGTTAAACTTGTAAAGAATATAATGTTAATATATTAATATTTCATTCAAATGTACAATCTTTTTCAAAGACACCGCTGTAATGTTTAACATTCTCATACAGGTAATATTTTGAGACTTAACAACACAAATTATATTATCACCTGCTAGTACGTGTATGCAATATTATATTTAATATTAATATCAAATAAATGTTACATTTAATTATCCAGATTACGTGCTGCTACGTAACGTGTGTAAAATATTATGAGGTTATCAAACTATGAATTTAGGAGCGCAAGATTCAATCCAATAAACATTCTGTCTGAACTTTGTTTTTTTTTTTTTTTTTTTTATAAACGCGCCTGGAAATGTATGATGTGTGTTGGGCCGCCACGAGACATTTAATAAGTTTAATTTTCTTACGTTTTTGTTTTATTAAAGAAAACTACAACACGAAAATTAATGTAGAGGAATAAACAAGTGTGTGTTATTTATTCACCGTGAGCGCAGGACTGTTTTCTGTCTTGTTCTGTTTCTAAAGTTTGTTGTTATGAACTTCGGCTATTTTATATTTTTTTAAGAATCTAAAAACAGTTTCATCAAAACTTATCGATAATATTGATTTGCCTTGAGGTGACGACAACAACAGCTGATAGTATATTTACAGTAAAAACCTTTTAATTTATTGAAGAACAAGATAATAATAAAAATAATAACAAAAACAAAATATAACATCAACGACAATATTAATAATGATAATGCATATACATTATAATTAAATTATATGAATACGTTAAATGATATGAATTCAATTATAATTTATTATGGTGTTATTGCCTCTTTCTATTATATGACAAATAACTATTTCATAACTACAATTTATTTAAATAAATATATATTAAATATTTTTAGGACCTAAATGGACCACAGAGCCGGAAAAATCAGAATAACGTGACAGATAAACATTGTGATTAGAAGTTACACTGTGTTTTATTAAGGAGTAAAAATGACAGTCTTTTTAACTAGGCTACTGGTGTTTACTGGTAAGTGCTGGAGAGACTAGTTTACTTATATAAAATAAGTTTACAGTAGCCCATATACAAATGTAGTTCCTGTTTAAATTAGATTTAAAACAGCTGCAGTAATTATTGGCAATTATCACAACGCGTTTAACAGCCTGTTATTATTCCCACTACAATTAAAAGTTATTAGCATTTAGAATTAGCATATTTATTTAGACGTCAATAAAATATTTAATTATTAATATTATTATTATTATTATTGTTTTGAAGAGTTTGGAATCTGTTTCCGGTGTGAATATCATCCGGTAACGACTTAGATACGTGAACAGTTTCATCTGTTAATAGACAGAGCGGAAATCATTATTTGTTATGGCTGTAAAGTCTTCATACAATGTTTTATTTCTCTGGATGTCATTAGCTTAAACTGTGTGTCATTTGATAAGTAAAGATTGATTTATCAGAGAGATCTTAAAGCCTTTGACCTGCTGATCTTATATACAGAGTGAAAACATATATTTAAGTAGAGAGAGTATTTATAGAGTGAGTCTATCAAATGCAGACAGCAGCATTATCTGTAAAATAAAATAAAACTAATCTCAGCCCTTAAATTAATTGGCGCGCTGGTTGCTAAGAAACAGAAGGAGAGATGGACGGAACGTAATAATCGATCAATTCTACTGGGGTATCAATTGGGGGGATCAATTTAGCTATTTTTTGCAAACAGGCATTACAAATGTATATTGGAAACAAAATATATTTACATGCAGCTAATAAATAGTCTAGAGTTATACTGTCTTTGTTAATGTTATTCGTTGTCTTGTTTTATGGGTTATATAAACACACACACACAGACACACACTTTTTAATGATACACACACAATACACACAAAAATAGAAATATTCCCAAACAATCAGAGATGAGATGCTTTCATCTTTTCACCAAACAGTTGCATGTATGTGCAGATAAGCCTGAAAATGCCCCTCACGCACATACACACGTCATGAACATATTTAGGATGTATATTGATCTTTTCTGCTACAGTTGTGTGCTGAACGTCAGATTCTCTCTCCTGCTGCTCAGCTGCATTTATCCTGCTGTCGCTGCCCAGGACAGAATCTATGAGCATCAGGAATCTCTATGGAAACAGAATGAAATGGGAAGCTAAGGCTCAGTTTGAGAAACACAAACATGCTGTAAAATTGTAAGAGGTTTACAATGAGCAAACACTGATGTGAGTCCTGGACTTCATCTGCGTAGATCTTCACTCATGAGTTCAGTGCTTTAGTGTGTGGGGTGTCCATTAAGAAATAATGATGTCTTCAGGTTGATTTGATAAATAATTATAAAATCATAAACATATAAATTCTCTTAAGAATGTAAAAACTGTCTTTGTGGCACTTTTAAAACATTGCTTTCTTTAAACTTACCAGCCCAACATAGTAACATTTCCCTAACCAATAGTGTGAGTTTGAGGGCGGGTTTATCTGTTTGGCTGATCAATGGAAGACATGATGCTAATGTTTTTAAAATGAACACATATATATAAGACACAGTGATTAGCTATAACAATATTTAATTCTGTTAGCTTTCTTCATCTTTTTTCAAACCAAGAGAAAAGTGGTGAAGGTTTGCATGACCTCTGAGGTGAATGCTGAAGGTCACACATCACACTGATCTAATCTGAGTCTTATCTCTTCTTGACAGAAACAAGCCCTATGTAGTCAGATTAAGCACATGATCACTACTGATCAAATGTCAATGACCTGCCTGCTGAGGTCCAACAGCCAATCAGAGGCTTCCATCAAACATCAGTAGAGAGCAGCTGGCCAATGGGAGCAGACAATGGTGAGAGGCAGGCAGCACTAGCTGTGGTCAATAAACCAAAATTCTGCTGGTTAACGGAAAATGGTGAGTTAAGTTTAGTAAAACTGTCTATAATGTATATATAAAGTTAAAGTGCTTGGAGACTCCTTCAGGTCTGGTATATTGTTTTACATAATACTGTTTAGTAAGCCGCTGTGTGTTAACCATTGTTAGCAAACGGATGTTTTATCACACACATATTTCAGTGCTGCACTAACAAGTGGACAAATCAGATCAGGTGTGTTTGATTAGAGACACAGCCAAAATGTGCACTACTCTTTTCATGGGGGTGATCCCCGTGTTATTCTACATTTTTTGGTAATTCATTTGTTTTAAATCTACATTTTAGTTTTTGTTTTCAGTTTTTTAATGACATCATCATTCTCCAGGAAGTGACATCATTTTTGGCAGAGAAAAAAGCACAAATAATATTAAGTATTGAAATGAGTTTAAAATATTTAATGATGTGATGTTTTGTGGTTTTGTTTGGTTTGTCTCGATCAAGCTCTTCAATCACAATCTTCTGTGTAACAGGAATGACTTACATGCTTTATAGCAGAAACCCTTTCTAGATATGAAAGTAAATGTATTATACAGTGCCAGAGTTTGTTTGAACAATGTTCCAGTTCTGTCTTGCCTGCACCTGAATCTCCAGTCATAACCAGAGAAGAAATAAGACAGGATCAGACATATGGATTTTATGTGGGAACAAAGAGGAATAAAACACACAGGTGTCATTTATTCTGCAGATAAATATTGTGGAAACAGAAAGTCAGTGTTGTGTCTTAAATACAGTCGAGGCGGTTAAATGTTTCATCATGAGCAAAAAGAGGATGATGAGAACTCAGATCACACAACAGGCATGTGAATGAGAGAGAGAATAACACAGATAAGGAAGTGTGTGTGTGTGTGTGTGTGTGTGTGTGTTTTACAGGGTAAGAGTGTTGAGCTCGTGTTTGGACGATTAGTCTGGATGACCAGAGAGAGATTATCAATATTTTATTGACCATAGCACAGACGACTCAGGGAGAGAGAGCGAGACAAAAAGCGAGACAGAGAGAGAGACAGAGAGAGAGAGACAGAGAGAGAGAGACAGAGAGAGAGACAGAAAGCGAGACAGAGAGAGAGACAGAAAGCGAGACAGAGAGAGAGACAGAGAGCGAGACAGAGAGAGAGAGACAGAGAGAGAAAGACAGAGAGCGAGACAGAGAGAGAGAGACAGAGAGAGAGAGACAGAGAGCGAGACAGAGAGAGAGAGACAGAGAGAGAGACAGAAAGCGAGACAGAGAGAGAGAGACAGAAAGCGAGACAGAGAGAGAGACAGAGAGAGAGACAGAGAGCAAGACAGAGAGAGAGAGACAGAAAGCGAGACAGAGAGAGACAGAGAGCGAGACAGAGCGAGACAGAGCGAGACAGAGAGCGAGACAGAGAGCGAGACAGAGAGAGAGAGACAGAGAGCGAGACAGAGAGCGAGACAGAGAGAGCGAGACAGAGAGAGAGACAGAGAACGAGACAAAATCTCAAAACACATTTGAAATCTCTTTCCCTGTTAGAGATTCACTGTGTTCTGTAAGAGCTGCATTTTCTGTCTGTAAGCAGGTTGCATTAGAATTGCAGCTCCAGTGCAGCGTGTGCAGTCAGACTGTAACACGCTGAGATCACATGAGCTGCTGTAAAGACATTATTACTAGTGTTGATCCAGATCCATGACTTGGGTGGTAAAATCTGCTCTGTTATTAGGCCTGTGAGCTTTGTTTTTACTCTCCTTTCAGTGCTGAAGAGTGCAAAAGCCTTTAAATCTTGGTGCAAATACACAGTGAAGATCAGTGAAGGTCTGGTTACTGATGACCTTTTGTCTCATGATCATTGCATACTGCATATGTGTAAAGCTGCAATTTCTTCTTCTATGGTAAAGAATGAACAAACATCAGGTATTGAGCAGGTACATGACAGATCAGTGTTACCACACACTGATGCGAAATGTCAGTTTGCCTTGTGATTATGTCACATCTGTTAACTTGACAGAAGATTTGGTTGCTAAATCTAGTGTGTGTGTGCTGGCACAGCAGTTGTCTAGAATTTAAACTCGTCATCCATGTTAAGAAATAACCTGCAAGTTTTGAACAGAGATGGTAATAGAGAGGTTTAAAAATGCTCTTTAGAAGCAAAAAAGAGCAAAAATATAGAAACAAAGGAAACATTTTAAATGTAACTAAAATCAGAACATGTTTTTTTGTACATAATAATATAAAATTGCTGACCAATTTGTTCTGTTTATCTTCTGTGCTGCAGTGTGGCTGCATGTGTGTTCCATTCGGATGGACTCCATCCCTTCCAAGGGTTTACCCTACAGCGTGAGGTATATGAAGGGACGAAGGGTGTAGCGGACCAAAAAATCTTCCTGTGCCCTTTAAGGAAAGCTGTCGTCATAGGAGCGAAGTGTGCATCAGTTGTACCCTTCAAAATCCTTCCTTTTGAAGGGCCCTTTGAAGTGGGCAGTTTGACACCTTGTTTTAGTAGGGCCCTTTGGTATGGCGGCCATGACAGTTGTCACACTAAAGTACCTTTCTGAAGTGGATTCATCCTTTTAGAATAAGGGCAGAGAAGGTGACCTCTCATGTGCCTCTGATCACCATAATCAGATCTAAGACATGTCAGCAACCAGAAACGTTTACTGAGATGCAACACAATCATTTGTGTTTAGCATCAAAGCTTTAAGAGAAAACATGTAGAATGTGTTTTTATCTTCAGATAAACACTGTGTCTTCAACATCATAGCAGTGAAAATAACAGCAGACACACACAGCTGTAAAACTGCTCCTCTGTCTGTTTATTCATCTGTTCATCATGAGATTGTCCTCTTCTGTTGTTTTCTGAGCTTCCTTCTACAAACACATCAAAACCTTTAAAGAGAAGAAGGTTGACTCAATAAAACTCTAAAGAGACTTCAGGAAATTCTCAGACCTGAAGGTTTAGTTGGTTTAGCTGTTCTATGACGATCTCACTTAGAAAGGTTTAGGGGTTAGAAGTGAGAGAGGTTAAAGGTCAATGTTTGTTTTAAATTCTTCAGGAGGGATGTTACATAACAAGCTGCTATTGAGCTGAATGTGGTGTTTATGATCTGTCACACATCAGAAGTGTTTTATAGCAAAAAGAGAAGCTTAGCAAGAGGTGCTAAGAGTTCAGGGGCTGTTCACCAGCTTTTTAAATAAAAGCACACTGACCAATAAATCTCACATGTTCAATATCTTAAAAAAAAAGAATGAATGTGATTTTTACCTCCAGAACTCGACTGTTGCTTTTTTTGAAGCCGCTTTAATGTAAAACTGAAAAGAATTATTGCTAACAGATTGACAACAGCTTTACCCTTGTGAACATTCTAACAGTCTGTTTAATCTTGACCTGAGCAGTCCCATGACATCCTGTTTTATTTCAACCACAGAAGATTGTTTATTTCTTCGTGTGGTGTTGAAATATCTCCTCTTTCTCTGTCCTCGTCACACGTCCGGGACTCACGGCGGTCCTGATCTCTGCTTTTAAATGAATATATTGATACTGACAAGCATCTGCTGTAGGGCATAAATTATAGGAAGAAGCTTTTTGTTCATGTGTCTCTTACTCTCTATGATGACACACAAACCCCTCACAGGATAAAGTGTGTTGATGAAACTCAGCAGATATTCACATAACACAGTGTCCTGTAGCTCAGATGGTAGAACATTGTGTTAGGAGAGGTTGTGGGTTTGATTCTCAGGAAACACACATATACTGGTCATTTCTATATCTTAAATTCACTGTAAATCACTTTGGATTAAAGCGTCTGCCAAATATGTAAATATCTGCGTCTAAGCAATGTCATAATTGTCATAAAAAATGTCACAATTTAAAACAAAATGTGCAATGTTAAACATTAGCTCGAAATAGCTTTAAAAATAAACCTTGTGTCTTTTATGCAAAACATGATTTGGAAAGTTTCACTCAGTCTTTCCTTTTGTTAACCTTCTCAGAAAGTGTATGAATACATGATCAAACATCAGCGTACAGGAACTATGGCAGCCCAACACAATGGTGCTTTTAGATAACAAACTTTTGAATGTTAGTGATAGAATGTGCGCTGACCTGGTAAACTGGTCAATATTCTAATCATCTAGATGAAGGCTGAGCCAGTTAAAAGGACAGCCAATCATTGTGAGGACTCCCACAGCCCTCTGGCCACTGCTGACCCCTTGGCCTCCTGGGTGACCCGCAGATCAAAGGTCACCTCCTAAGGTCCTAAGGCACTGGAGAGTAGTCTCCATAGAAACACTTGGGTCTCCTGGTACTGTGGGAGTCATTGTAACGATCCGTGGAACTATCCAGAACTAACCAGATGTTTTCTAAGAAGACCTCCAGCTCCCTCTGTTGGATTTGAAGAAACACCTCAACCTCAAAGTGACGTGAAAGTGATGTATTTATCAGTCTATGGTAACTCATACTTGAAACGTGACCTCTGCATTTAACCCATTCAGTGAGGAGTGAACACACAGCCAATGACAGTGAGACAGAAGCTGATGTTCTCGCAATGATACAAACACAGTGTTGTGAAGTTTTTTTGAAATAGTTTTCTTTATTTTGCATCTTTTAACGCAAGATCAAGTGGATTTTCTTTGGTAAAATCTGCTCATCTCTGGCTGTGTACTGAATATTACGCTACACTACACATACTACTTGAGCTGTATATAAAATGACTAGTATGCAACCAGACATGCGGTTGTGAGTATTTGGGCTCCTCTGGTCACGTGACCCGCGTGATTGATGACGTCTGATAGCTGCTTTGAGTCTCGCGCGTCATTTGGTTTCAATTGCCGCGAACTTCCGAATAAACATTTGATAAACATTTGATAAACATTTGATAAACATTTGATAAACATTTGTTGATTGTGCGATTATGTCCACAGATGTTCTGCACGCCACGGCAAGTATATTAAACCACCATTCCTTCATATATTATATAACACGACGATCTTGACATTGAATCTGTTACTATTTGTTTGTTAAAACTTGTTATTTCTTGCTTGAATTTTAAACTTTATAATCATTTTCATAGTGAAGGTAATACACAAACTAAAATTAAACAGATGCTTGTGTCCTCTTGCAGTGGTTCTTTACGTTGCTTTCAAAAAACATAGAAATTCATAGAAATAAATCTATGAATTTGTTCATTTTATCTTCTGCTATAATTTAGCATCATGGTAGTGATATTTGAATGAAAGCGTTCTCAGGTTGGGAGTGTTTTAAATGTCAGCTTGACTCTCATGTGTTTCATGCTGTGTGTATATACACAGTTTTTGTCCTTTAAGATAAGCTATTCCTGTATTTGTCCCGCAGTGGGGAAACAGCATTTAGCAGCAGCAGGGGTACAGAAAGAATGACTAAACTAAACACTATACATAAATAGCTTTATAGTGCTAAACTCCTAACACAAAACAGAGAGAGGGGTATGTACACAGTAGTACAGGTAAGTGTTGCTGTTTCATGAATTGTTTTGTGTTTATAATTGTTTTAAATTGTTTATAAGTGTTAAATTGTAAAAGTTTACAATAATACTCATGTTATTAATACAGCTGTTTTGTTAAGGTGTTTCGAGAAACAGTCTGTGTTGATGTTGAGCTTCACCTCACAGGAAATGCTGGAGAACTTGCGGGTAACGGAGCTTCGCGCTCTGTTGTCCCGGATGGGCAGAAGTAAAAGTGGCCTGAAGAAAGATCTGATTAAAAGAGTCGCGGATCTCCTGCAGAATGAATGCAGTGACGAGCTGCTGTCTGTGGTCCAGGAGATGCACAAACTGCGTCAGGTTTCTAAAGACACACGCAGGAGCTCAAAGCCCCCCGGCAGGCCTGGATCTCTGGAAATCATCTCCATGCCAGAGAGCGTCTCACCAGACCCACCTGAATTACTGACACCGGCTTCAGCAGAGCAGCAGATGATTAAACTGCCCTTCTGTCAGACACTGGAGACCATCCTGCCCCCTACACCTTTAGGTAGGGTTATTTTATACCCTCATAACTGTGGGTAACTGTTTTCATACCCACAGTTAATGATTGATTCAACTCTCTGTCTATTTAACTTGTAAACAGTCCTTCAAATCTCATTGAGTTATATTTACCAGCATGTAAAATATATACTTTACATTCAGATAAGTTTCACCCAAATTATTAGTTAAAAAACTATCCTGTCATCTATCTTTGTTTTTACATATATATGTGTGTGTGTGTGTGTGTGTATATGCTGTGTGAAATCTCTTCTCATGATTTGCAGTGCCTGTGTTTGGAGGAACCATGCAGAACTCAGATTTCCTATTTCATCTCAGTGCAAGTCAACAGGATCAGATCCAGAACACCCAGTGAGTTTGTCTGCAGTCATAGACCGGTTCCGCAGTCATAGACCGGTTCCGCAGTCATAGACCGGTTCCGCAGTCATAGACCGGTTCCGCAGTCATAGACCGGTTCCGCAGTCATAGATTGGATCAGTGGTGCAGGTGATGCTGACGGTGTTTGATCACAGTTCTGTTAAGTGCAGGTGTTTGTGTCTTTGGAGTATTAAAGTTTTATCAGAATAAACTGACTGTATTTTTGATCTCTTCAGAACATCTGGATCAGCATCTGTTCAAGTTCAAGTGGTTCTCAGGTGAAACTCCTGCATGTGAAGAAATAATGTTCATGAAATCACCGTCACTCACAGACAGACAGTCGAGTGTAAAATTTTGTGACACATACAGGGTAACATATGCACAGACCATTAACATACACCCGACACACGCCGGGCACCCAACACTCACATACATACAATTTCACAGCAAACTATACAGAATACACATGATACACAGACGAGAGGTGGAGATGTGGTGACTTGTGTGTGTTTCAGGATTTGTTACAGTGAGAGTGTGGGTGTGGAAGAAGACCAGTACCCTCCAAACATCAGCGTTTCAGTCAATCACACACACTGTCCTGTGCAGGTGACGCATGACAACTTTGCAACTGCCTCCATCAGCTTTGAGTTATTATGCAGGAAGTTATTGTCAGATAACATACAACAGAAAATGATGAAGATAGTTTTTTGAATAAATAAATAATCCAGTTTCAGTGCTTCTGGATAAGAGAGTTTTCATCCTTGCTTGATGCTCATGCCATGTTTATTTCAGTTCACTCATGGGAGTCAAAGACATTTAGTTGAACTGAATATTCTCACCTGTAGATTGTAGTTCAGACTCATTCTCCCCCTTTATTTAAATGTTAATGTCCTTTAACCTCTTGTTGACAGTGTTCTTACTCGTCTAATAAACTGGGGATGGAACCATCTCGTCCGTGTGGTCCGATCGACCTCACACCGCTTCTGTACCTTTCTTTTACAAACCGCTTCTCAGTGACGTGGGGGAACTTCGGCAAGGTGCAGAAATATTCATCACGTCTTTGAGTTTGCTTTTATGAGACACTAACAAATGAATCGCACAAAAAACATATCTGCGTCATTTTTACCTAAAAACATAAAGAATTATGCACTTAATTGTCATGAACATAATGCCAGAATACCCAAACCTCTGAATGTTCCTCAAATAATCTTCATGTTCTACAGAATTTAGTGCTTAAACCTGAACACTGGACATATTTGGTGTATTTACCCTAATACTGATCACCTGTGTGTGTGTGTGTGTTTCTTGTTGGTGTGTGTGTGTTTCTTGTTGGTGTGTGTGTGTGTGTTTCTTGTTGGTGTGTGTGTGTGTGTTTCTTGTTGGTGTGTGTGTGTGTGTTTCTTGTTGGTGTGTGTGTTTCTTGTTGGTGTGTGTGTGTGTGTGTTTCTTGTTGGTGTGTGTGTGTGTGTGTAGCATTACTCTGTGGGTGTGTATCTGGTGAGGGTGGTCTCCTCTCAGGATTTGTTGATTCAGCTGTGCAGTACATCAGTGGAAGATCTGGAATTGTGCAGACGGAGAGGTGAGGAGGATCTTTTCATGTTCATTCATCATGTAAAACCCAAAACCTGCTGAAGAAAACCACTGGATTCCTAATACACTTTCTCTTCATCTTTATATGATTGTTCTTTTGTGTTCTTGCTATGACTATAGACTAACACACTAGATGTGTTTTGTGTTTTTACAGTGTGTGGGAAGCTACAGTGTGATTCAGAGAATGATGTTGCCACTACAGGCCTGCAAGTATCACTCATATGTCCAGTAAGAATTCTGATCTCTAACTAAATGTCAATTATATTAAATATATTAAACATCAGTGTTGCTGAACCTATCATTTCTGTTCTGTGCATTAATAGATGTTACAGTCGAGTTTAAAAGCTGCAATCCTGCGAAAACATTTGCCTTTCTGTCACCATCTCTGTTTGAAACATAAAACTTGCACTTTATTTGATAAACTTTATCTTAATACCTTGACATCAAATAAAGCCAAACTGACATTTTCCCAGAAAATCAGACCCAACAGCTGAAATTAAATCATAAAAATGAAATCATTATTATAAACTTACTGTTGTTAATCGGGGTAAGTTTCTTCTTTCTTTCTTTTTCTTTCTTAAGTTGAGGAGATCATGTTGAACACTAATCTGTTATAAACTTGCTCAATAACTGATGATTTGACCATTTTAACTAAATACTTACAAGATTGCAGCTTTAATCTGGCTGTGTGTCTCAGTAATATTCAGTAAGCTGAAAACGTTTATGTTCCACACAGCTTGCAAAACTGCGCATGTCAGTGGCGTGTCGAGCGCGCGGCTGCGCTCACCTGCAGTGTTTCGATGCTGCTTTCTTTCTTCAAATGAATGAGAGGAAACCCAGATGGACGTGCCCCGTGTGTCACAAATACGCCCCCTTTGATGCCCTGTGTATCGACAGGTACTGTGTACAGCAGACACACTGTTGTCTAGCAGAGGTTACAAACACATTCACTAGTTCATATTCATCCATCAGTCATGTAGCAGTTTGTCATATTCATTTCCTGATTGCTGATGTAGCTTTTCAGTATTTATATGAATATAAAGAAATATGCGCATACATTTATAATAATAAGAATCATAAGATATTTAATTTATTGACAATAATAAGCACAAAGGATAATAAACACTTATATTTATTTGTACATCTAGTATGTACTATACAGTATGTATTTACTTGTACAGCATGTATATACTCACACAGTGCATACTACCGTTCCATACTCTACATACGGTATGTACAGTATAAACAAACATTTACTATTTTTGGTGATGTGTATTTTAGTATGAAACTTCAGAGTAAATGTGGAAGAGGCTGAGAACATTTGTCTCTTGTTGTGTTCTCATGTTTAGTTTGTGTGTGAAGTTCTTGTGTGTTCTTGTGTTTAGTTTGCTGTGTGTAAAAAGTTCTTGTGTGTTCTTGTGTTTAGTTTGCTGTGTGTAAAAAGTTCTTGTGTGTTCTTGTTTAGTTTGCTGTGTGTAAAAAGTTCTTGTGTGTTCTTGTGTTTAGTTTGCTGTGTGTAAAAAGTTCTTGTGTGTTCTTGTGTTTAGTTTGCTGTGTGTAAAAAGTTCTTGTGTGTTCTTGTGTTTAGTTTG
>JAZGTK010000600.1:0-16843 GCA_036877625.1 Ambastaia sidthimunki
TCAGGGACTGTGTGTGATGGTCCCCTCAACACATGTGGGCCTGAAACTAACCGTCAGATGGATGAAGCGAAAATACGCTCTTACATTTCTATCCAATATTCATGCCCTGAGTGGAGAGGAAGCCTGCAGTCATTAGTGCACTTACACTCTCTGTGACAGGCCTGTCTCAGACTCATCAGACAGCCTTCTGAAGTCATGTTCCCCTGCAAAAATCATGAGCTGTCAGGGTCCGCCTGCCACCCACACGTGGAAACGTCTCCATTCCTTCCCAGACATTTTTTTAGGACCAGACTCAAAATATGCAAGTCTACCAATGTATCTGCAATGTTTACAGACACATATTATTATTCCATAAATAAATAGATGAATAAAACATAAGGACTTGTCTATAAGCTACTTTAGGTCTGCTGTCACTGGAATTGGACATGCTATTGGAACCCAAAATGTATTTATTATAGATGCATTCAATTTATTAAAAAAAAAACACTATATTAAAATACAACATTAAAATATAACACCAATAGATCATTTACGAGACCCAAAAAGCAATAATATCTTCAAAAGCCAGAACATTCTATCAGTTTCATACACAGTGAATCTCAGTAAACTAGATTTATTGTGACTGCTAGCGTGTTCATAATAAGTGAAAGAAAATGAAAGAAAACAGGGTGGAAGTCATAAAGTTCATCATTTACAAATAGAATAAAAAAGAAACCTTGAGAATTTATTTGAGTCAATATTCAATTAACTGACTGCAATAATTCACGAGGCCGGCTGTCCTCTACCACAATCTCAATATCTGCTCACATTGACTAACAGAACTAGGACAATAAAAGAAATCAAGTCCTGGAGTTCATGTAAGCTAAATACAATTGTTTAATTGTGATGGACATAAGAACTTGGTAGAATCATACTGGACAGATGAATCAATTTTACCAAACTGCATTTCTTCAGTAAAACTCAGTCTAAAAAGTTTTTCTGACTTGTGATTTGTAATAACCTTGAAAACTGGCAGGTTGGGACACTCTTTCTTTCTCTACCCTGAAATTTTCCCTGCCTGAAGCATTTTTTCTCATCATTCGGTGACTCCACCTTCTCTGGTCTTCATACAGTAAACCTAGGTGAAAAACTTTTTTGTGCCTTTTCATGCCAGTAAAATGAAAAAGTATGAACAAAGTCCCAGAAAAAAAAAACACATTGAAAGCAAAAAAGTTGACTGGGGTTTTTGGGCATCTCATCAGACAAGGACAACAGTTAAAACAAGCTTAAACCAGCTCACAGTCCTGGCTTCAAGTCGTCTTATTTTCAGCTTAGAAACACATAGATAATGAGATCTTATTCACTTTACACTCACTGTATAACACTTACACTTCCTTAACGTTTCAATTAGTTTTAAAAAACATTAAAATTGTTATGTTGAAAGGAACACTCAAAACGTCCAGTTTTTTGGAAGTTGTATTAATGTTATTGCTTGGTTTTCAAATTTTAGTTCTGTAACTTTTAAAAGCATTTTTGATACATATGATATATAACGTTAAAAGGTCTACTAACGTTACTGCAAGAATGTTTTTGATAACTTTGTTGGCTAATGTTCTTTAAAAGTTTTCTCATTCTGAGGACGTTCCCTGTCAGCACGGTGTGGCTCCTAACATTCAGGAATGTATGTGAAGGCCAAGTTGAGGTGCAACAGGTCATTTTATGACTCAACAGGACAAGATTTTCTCTAATGTGTGTGTGTGTGTCCTTTAGGCTGAAATGGGTCGGGGGCACCATTTGTCTCCATAACCCACAGACATAAACAATACGCTGGTCCACCTGCTCTAGCCATTATCAGGCCCACAGTGTGTGGAGGATCTTATCGGCCCTAACAGGACTACCCACTGGGAGGAGGCAATTAAGGCCTGAGGGAGACCAATAAATCTCCATAAACATCACCCTCATGCTCTTCCTCAACACTGTGTTAATGCACATCAGCTTCTCTGCTCCTCTCAAGAGAGAGTGTGCGGCACTACAAGAAAAACTTGCCTTTTATCACAAATCCCACTGAAAGAGTCGGCTTGGAGTTAAAACAGACAGAACTGAAAAGAAAAACTCAGAGAGTCAGGAAACTTCCCACAAAAGTGTTACCAGCAAAGCCCTTTGCCTGAAGAACCAACATTTCTCTTTCTAAAATGTGAGCATTTATACTGAACAGGATTAGTTCTTGACCAAACATTGGTTGTGGAAGAGGATTCTCTATTCAATGGTATTTTTTAGCCTGATGCATCTGATAAAGTGAATAAAATCCACCCATACACTCTTAAAAAGGTGGTTCACAATGCCATAGAAGAACTATTTTTGGCTGAATGGTTCCATAAAGAACCTTTAACATCTGTTTCACAAAAAGTTCTTAAAACTAGAAAAAAAGTTATGAAATGGAAAATGGAAATGGCTCTTTTAAGAAACTTGTCTGAAAGGTTCTTTGGGGAACCAAAAATGGTTCTTTTATGGCATCACTGTAAGGAACCTTTTAAGAACCTTTATTTTAAGAGTGTACGAACAGCATGCCAGCACGTCTTTCAATATGACCATCAGTTCCCCCGAATTCGTCACACGACCTTTTTAGTTTAACTGCTACCAGCACTGTTTGGCCAAAGGCCGGGTTCCCCTTTCTCACACAACACAGGGGACGTTCACTAGGCACATCCTTCCTGTTAAGGAAACGCCTGTTTCCTTTTTTATCAGATGTTAAATAACACAAATTCCTTCGTCAGCTGTACCACTGACTTTTAACTTTAACATCCAACAATCATTTCCGGACAAACAGTACAAACTCATTTGGAAAATTCTCGCCTGTCGCATAACCTGTTGTCTTCAAGCGATCACAGAATGTCAGACAGATTTGCAAATTATAATGACAAATACAGGTGATGTACAATCTTGGGTAATGTACAAAGATGAAACATGTCACATGTTCGCTCGAACCGTCACAGATTCCAGCCACATGAGGGATTGGTTTTGTCTAGTTTCAGGGTGTCAGTCACTGTTGCCTCATAGTAACACACGCGCACACACACACACACACACACACACACACACCTCCCACTCGCACCCGATACGCCTCACTGCATGTGCAAATGCCAGAAAGGAAGTTCCTCATCTTTCATCGCACCACAGACACACTTTCCCATATTTACCAATTTAGCCACATGCAGAGGTGGCAACTGCTCAATTTTATGCGTCTTGGCGTGATATCACTTTACCGGGTCACCAGATTTTTCTGAGTCACAGAGGGGACAAACTGTTCACCTCTTGACTTCTTTACCTCCTGAACCCGCAGACATTTTCCCCTGATGCCGCCTGTGACTCCCAGCTGTCGATATTCTTTCTCCGACTTAATAGGAAAGAGAAAAAGTGAGACACAGGAAGTGCAGACGATGATGAAAGCGAGAGTCGGGTACGGGGGAAACCGATAAGCGTCGTTGCTTATTTGTAGAGATCCTCATCAAAGTTGAATGACTGAGTAATTGGTTTGTAACGCTAACACTTACTTGGCCATCAATAATGTCCATGCAAGCTCGGGTAGAATTTCTCTGCTGGAGAGGAACCGTGGTCAGGTTTCAGTATCATTATAACGTGAATAGGGGCACGGTTATGTTGGACAAATATTTATGCAGTGTCAGGTTACCTGGAACATCCTAACGAGAGGAGACATGAATAGACAAGGTGATGGAGAAAGCAAATACACATGTCCAATTGTATTATCTAATCTAAAGATCTCAAAGCAAAACAGCAATGATAAGATTGTAAGAAACACCTTTAATATTACTTATGCCTTTGATTGTGAAGAATAAAGGAACAGTATATTCTACAAAACAATAGAGAAACTTAAAAGTAACTTTCTCTAAAACACAACAGACAAAAAGCAAAGTCACCCTCAATTTTCTTTTTTAAATTGAGCTTGAAAACTCTTAAAAGATGCTAAAACTACATCTGAACCCTGATGATACACAAAACCACCCTGAGATTTCTCTTTTTTTCCTTCTGTGATTTTGTTTGTTCTCTGATTCGGTTTCTTCTCTCTCCTTGAGTTCTCTGCGTTTTCCTCTGTGAAACCCAATACTGGAGACCACAGAGACCATTTCATGATGTCATCCCATATGTTAATTCCTCACTGTATCACATGGAAAACATCAGACAAAACATCAAGGACACAACTGCCGATCTCTGGGGTCAACATAAGAGTGGCTCTGAATTTAGAAATTCGACGAGCATTTTGACATTTGTGACTGGAAAAAGTTGTAAAAAAAAAAAAACAAGTTGGAGAGAAAGCCGAGCTCAGGCTGAGGAACGTTGCTGTGGCCACATGGTCCTCATCCTCTCTGGTTTCCCATAAGCCCCTCCTTACCTCCCCAGAGAGGCACAGCTGTGGGACCTCGGCTTGAACCCCCAGCTGGGGGTTGAACAATGTTCTCCAAAACACACACACACACACACACACACACGAGTAATCATAGCCTCATACAGGGCCAAACTTTAAAGCCAGGATCACTTCCCTGTGGTAGCTGCTTGGGCAGTAAACAGATCCAGTGGGCAGTTCACCTGAGAGAGAGCTTATGGGGAACTTTATCAGGTCTTCTCAAATGTCCAGCCCTTTCCACTGCCACTCGGGCAGAGACACGAGTGAAGCAGAATCATGATGATACCCAATCAAACATGGAGGCAAATCCTCTCTGCAGACACAGCGATACCATTTTTAATTTATTACGGTAAGACGAACATCACTAATGATGTTAAACTAACTCACATTCACTTATGCAAATAAAGAGTGACGAATACATCTCCAATGAGTCACAGAAAGTCTTCACACCGGAGGAGAGATGACACTACCTCTAGAAAAATTATATCAAAACAAAAAATGGGGTTGAGATTCGTCTGGGTCTAGATACAAATAAGTCTTGGGATTAATTACTGAGCACCAATTAATCATTCTTTCAATAGGAAACTATGTTTCAAAAGCATTAAGCCTTGATGTACACACACACACACACGTGTGTATACACACACATTGATATAGGATACATGATATAACTTAAAAAAGTTCTACTAAAGTTACAGCAAGAACTTTGAGAACTTTAAAAACAATGTTAGCCAACGTTCTGCAAACGTTCCCTGTTAGCTAGGAACTACTACCTAAACTTCTCTCTTTGAAATATAAAACTAAAGACAGGGAAAAGACATCCAGATAAAGCTGGATTTATCCATGCAAATGATTGGAATAATAGCATATTGTCTTTCCTTTAAAACTGCATATGACTGTTTAAAATATAAACTAGCTGAAATCAACCTGTCCTGCTTCAACTATTTTTAACAACATTGTTCTAATTCTTGTATAATTATCATACATTTTTTATTATGGTAATGAATATTAATTGAGAGACTACATGGCATAGTTGTACGTTTAAAAATTAATTTTCCACACTGCAGTATTACTGAAGTGAACAGTCTCCTGGTAATAAACCTCAATGGTAAGTGAATAAAGCTTTAGCAAACCATAGCCTTAAACATCCTGTACATTCTTATAAAAGACGTTCTTAAAAAAGACTTTCTTAGCCAACAATTTTAAGCTGTAAGAATGTTTCCTTAACATTTCCATTAAGTAACAAAAATGTTAATGTTATTTTGAATGTTCTAGGAATGTTCAAAACATCCAGCTTTTGTAGATTTGCTTGGTTATAAGTTATTCAATCTTTTTTAAATCTGTAATGTTTAAAAAAAGAAATACCAACAACTTAAGAATTGTTTTTGACGTTCTACTAACATTACTGCCAGAACATTTTGTGACAACCTTGAGATAACTTCCCAGAACATTAGCCAACATTCCAAAAAACGTTCCGTGTTAGCTCAGTAAAATTTAAATCTACATTTTGCTTAAAGCTAAATTTCTGACACTGATTAAAGACATTTCACGATAACATGAGCCATTCAGCTCTTGGTCAGCATGATGCTGTGGCTTCAGCTTAGGAGACTCCGCCCCTTTAAACATGTTACTTCCTCTGTTTACTGTACAGTTGGTATCTCCTGTTTTTGCTCATTTGTCTCTGTTAGGTCAGGGCCAGACAACAGCATCACCATTATTGATATTGATTTGAGGCAGTTAAGATCGATTTTCTCTTACCCATCATCCTCTGGTCCTGTTTGTTGGCCAGGGTGTCTGGGGTTTTCCAACCTTAAGGCAACTGGACAGTCACATGTGTGTCTGTGTGTGTTTGTATGTGTGTGTGTAGCTACTTCTAATCAACAGACTGCGGTTTCTTATGTTACCATGCGTTGTCTCCAGTCTCTGTGGAGGCATGGAAGCATTCACACAAAGGAGCGAATTCAGACTTTATCCCTGTATCTCACTGAAGTGATGGAGTGATAAGTGAGTCATGGATTCACCAAATATGTCGTGTCAGGCCGAGTCCCTCTGTGCTCTCATTCAGGTTTCTGAAAAACTGCTTTGTGGTCTTCACTGTTTGCCTGAAGGTCTATCAGACAGTCTGCTTTTCACATTTACCAGACATGCTGTCCTCAAAGTCCCTGTATAACTGCACTACAGACTGCATTGCTTTATAAAAGAGAAAATCCACAGCTGTGACATAAATTGTCAATAAAAGCATATATATGATGCACATAAAAGCCACTGTGCCTCAAAGAAAAAAAAATAAGATAAACAAACAAAGAGTCCAAAGTTGTGACATGAATGAAGTTATGGGGTGACTAAAAAACAAATTAAACGCAAGTTACAAAAGAACATTCTAAGTAAATCAATATATCGACAAACGTCAGAGCGTTACAATCGTGGACAAGCAGGGAACCAAAAACTAGCACTGAATACCTGTAAACAGAGCAAGAGTGAGGAACAGTGTGATCCAATCATACGCTGCATTCAGAATGTACTGCATACTGCCCAGCATATAATGTATACTGCCCAGCATATAATGTATACTGCCCAGCATATAATGTATACTGCCCAGCATATAATGTATACTGCCTAGTATTTTAAGATTGTTTGTTTTGTTTTGCTTTTTGGAAATCTAATAAATAATTATATATTTTTAATTTGCTTCCAGGTCATTTAGGTTATGAATGGTCAGGTCTGGATCATTTTTTATACAGTGTGCTCTGGTTATGCACATTTTTACAAATGCAGTATGTCAACCATGCATTCAATGCACAAGAAAACTCATCAGAATTTACATACTCTGTGCACAGTATACACACTACAGAAATAGTTTCTGAGTACAGCCATTGTGTCCCCTGTCAGGACAAGTCCATGCAGAGCGTCTGAAATGCCCTTCCCTCACTGTGAAGCACTGTGTGCAGTATGATGTCTTTCCCGTACAGTAATTTCCCCCCTTACAACATCTTTTCTGAGCTCTGCTGAGCCTGATAACCTTCCCAGAGAACAGCTGTCCTAGCCGTCATAACACTGGGCGAGTGCCGGGCGTGTATTTAACATGACAGGGCCTCTGCCACCCAGAGACTCGTGCCTCAAGAGAACAGAACCACACGAGATATTTTACCATCAGACACAAGGCAAACATCTACCCAGCTAACAGGGAATGTTCTCAGAACATTGGCTAATGTTCTCTGAAAGTCCTCTGAAAGTCCTCTCAAAAAAATCTAAAACGTTAGATCTTTTTAATATATATCATTGATCAAAAACGCTATTGTTAAGTTGTTAGTGGAACGTTTTATAAACGTTACAAAATAAATTTTTTTTTAAAACTTAATAACGTTAACACTTTAATACTTAATCACGTTAATTAATATTAATAATAAAAATAATTTTCAAAATACAATTTTTAGCATTTTATTTAATAAAAACGTTAGGGAAATGTTCTTACAACCTAAAATTGTTAGCTGGGTAGTGAATAAAACACGCTACATAATTCAGCAAATAAATATGAAGGATGTGTGCATAAACATTATTATGCACAGAAATATCACAGCCTATTTTCATTGTACAGTCTATAGAAAAGCTGAGTGTGTAATAGGTAGATATGACATTAAGCTGTGCTCTCTAATTTAATTTCCTCTTAAATTTGGCAGCATGACTGCATTAGTTCACCGTGATCAATACAAAGATGTCTGCACTTAAAGAAAAACATCACGTTACTGTCTTCAACACATTACTGTCTTCTTACAATGACATCATTCTGGATCTTTACTGTAAACCGTACATAGATTCTGTCTCATTATTTATTGTTTCAGAAACAGTAATTATACTTTCGGGTGACTTTGATGTGGTCAAAACACAGTTCCTTCCCTTCCTGTTTTTCTTCCCTGCCAGACGGCCATTCCACAATTCTTCAAAGAATAACCGTCATTAATCTGATTAAACGCTGTACGCTACGAATTAAAGAGAGAAAAAAAAAAGATTTAATTTTTTGGTTTAGTCTCATTGCAGTTCATTTTTCACCACTGTGGTCAAAGTCTAGTCCTCACTCCCTTCACCTGAATAATGTTGTCTTGTCTTTAAATAGAACATTCTTTGCGGTGTGCCACAGAACCTGTTAAACTCTGGTAGAACCCTTGAGTGTATTCAAACAAAGAACATTTGGAAATCATTATGAATTAGACGCTTAATACAGCTAATGCATGGGAAGCGAGGCTGAGGGGGTTTATGGGGGAGTTGATGAACATACTCAGAGCAGTCAGTTCATTAGGCTTGGCAGAAAGCAGCAAGCGCACGTAAAGCAATCGTGGTTTAGTCCAGAAGAACCACGTAAATGCTCGCGGTGATTGTTGAGAGCCAAACCAGAGTGTACACAACCTTAAAGAGCAATCTACAGTGTGCTAAACACTACCTCTCTGAATGTAAACCCTGTTCTTACCGTAGTAAAGATTACCGCAATTTACACAAACACACACTTTTAATTTGTGCTCCGGAGGGGAGGGGCACAAAACCGCACCTGAAGCGAGTACATAAACCATGAAAATATGTGCATACAAACATTTCCTTATGCACAGCTAACAGAAAACGTTCTCACAACGTTAGCTAATGGTCTCTAAAAGTTATCAAGTGTTCCTGCAGTAACGTTAGTAGAACCCTTTTAACTTTATATAACAAAAACATTATTATGTTGTTAGTAGAATGTTTTATAGTTACAGAATTGTTTGAATAATGTTCCTATAGCAATAACATTAGTACAACATTTGTTGTACTAAAACTGGACGTTCCTAGAACTTTTAAAATAACATTAGCGCTTTTGTTACTTAATGGAAACGCTAGGAAAACGATGTTGCAACCTAAAATTGTTAGCTGGGGTCAGAATTGCATAGAGGGTGGGAGTGAGAACGCAGCCATGCGTGAGAGATGGTTCAGCTGAGCTGACGTGATCTGCCTTGTGGATTGGCCGCATGGCTCAATCCTCTCAACTCTTTGCAAGTGTGCATGGTGAGCTGTCAAAGTTTATTACAGTCACACACTTTCACGATCAATACAGCCTCATCCTGAGACACACGGGGAGAAAGAAAGACAAGTGAGAGAGAAGAAAGAAGCAAGTATGAAGGTAAAGGACACAGGGGGCAGAGAGATCAGGGCTAGAGGAGGTGGTGATCATTTCATGGCTCCTGTGCAGCATGCTTTACAAGACATGCAATTTCTCAAACTGCAGAACTGCACACTCAGCCACACTGGAAGAGATGCATAGAAAGCTCCGGAAAATTTATTGACCGTCAAGAAAATTGCTGTAATATTTTTGCACACAAATAAGTCAGTTAAAGGTGAAAAGTGTAATATCTCCACCGCTACAGTCATTAAACGGAACATCAAGCAGCGTCTCAACACTCCCTCTTTGCCATTGGTCAGTCAAACAAAAAGTCCCGCCCCGGACTCTTGCTATTGGTCGCTGGACAAAGAGAGTCCCGTGCAGCGGTTTACAAATGGCGCTTCATTTTAACATCAAAATAATTACATGCACCACCATCAAACAGTGATCAAACGAAAAGAAAAATGAAAGATTACACAGCTAAGAGTTTTCTACAAGCACTGGAAAAGAGACAGTCTTCTAGCATTTTCTTTCCAAACCGTGAATAAGGTCCAAGGGTGTGGCGTAACTCCTACATTTCTTCATCTGCGGTTTTGTTTGGTTGCCAAGCGGATTCTGTTTGGCAGACGACTGTGTCACTTATGAGACAGCAGGATTCTGTGTGGCTGTAAGGCAGCTGGAGGGACTGAGAGCAGCTCTATGCAAGAGCTGACAAAGCAATCTGAAATCAAGCCGGTCTACACTGCAATCAACAAATCTCTGTGAAATTACAGCCTGCTAATTCTTTTTCACATGGCATGTGTTTGCCAATGAGAACGCTGAAAACAGCAGATGATTATATGAATGGATATTTACACACACACTCAAACACAAGCTTATGTTATGACAGGAACTTTCATACAGAGCAATTACATTTTCTATTCCCTAACCCTTCTTTAAAACAAACCACAAAATACATACAGCACATAATCTGAGCTTTGGCATACACACTAACATCTATATCTGCTGGTCACAAAATCTTTTCTTCTTGGGTCGCTTCATGCGCAATATATAAGTCTGGTCAATTAATCTGTTAGCGATTAGGGGCATGACATGCATTTCAGGCACCTGACATGTTGCAGACCACCCAAATTTATCACCCTTACTGGACAGACCATCCAGATCTCCAAATCTAGTCCTGCCCTGATCCATCTGTTGTAATTCAAAGCACTTCATGATTTATGTCTAGAAAAAAAACACATACGTGTGGGACAACACCTTCTACTGCAAGTACTCAACAGCAGAGAGGTATGACCCAAGCGACCCTCCACACTAGTAAAGTTCTGATTGGACAGGAATGTGTATTGGTTCAGGTCCACACCCTGGCTCAACCAGTCAAAAACTTGAACACCCTTAAAGATGGGCAAATGCAAAGCTAAAATCATGGACTTTTAAAACAACAGAGCGATCTTCCCCCAAAACGTCCTGCAAGGAACACTGCAAAAGCTTAAATGTTTAATATGTTTCACAAACTATTATACTATACATATATATATATTAGAATAGTATACCACACACACATACACATATATAAAACTATATACGAAATGTATATAAAATGTTAAATCAAGAAAGGTACAGACATCATAAAAGGTCTGATCACCATGTCCACTTGACATGCAGCGGTTCAGGGTGTAACATGCGATAAATGCGCTCTGGCTTTTGCAACAGAAATGTCGTACCAGCCCTGTTGCAAAATCAATACTCAACAGCGTCTCTTAACAAACCCTGTAGCTCTTCTCGCTGGCACGAGAGCCCTGTAGCCAGCCAAACCTCTGTCAGATGCATATTTATGCCTTAAGATTGAATTCAGCATTTTCCTTGCTCTCTGTTTTCTCTTTTTTTTGTTCTGATGGATGAAATGCATCGTCTAAGAGCCACAACCAAATACAGCCAAATAGCTTAGACTGTGGTCCAGCCATCAGAAAAAAATCAGACTGTCCACTTCTAAAATGTTTAAACGTGTGGCCATTTACTGTAGCTGGTGTTTACCCATCTAACAATTTTAGGTTGTAAGAACATTTCTCTAACGTTTCCATTGCATAACAAAAACATTTGCCGTTACTTTGAAAGTACATTTTTAGAAACTTTCAAAACGTCCAGTTTTTTTAGACACTGTAATGTTTTTAAAACGCTACACTAACTACTTAAAAATAATGTTCTTGACATGTATGCTATATATAACGTTAAATAAAGTTCTAATGTTACTGCAGGAACTTTTTCTAACTTTGAGAGAACTCAGAGAATGTTCTGAGAACGTCTCCTGTTAGTTGGGTAAGTACTAAACACTGCTATATTAGGACAAACAGCTCAGTTTAAGGCATGAGGAGTAGACAAAAAAACACACTTATTGGTTAAACGAGCAATAGAGTTTTGCCAAATAATATTTGCTCCTCAAGTGAGTCCAGCACACTGAACTCAAGACTCTTGCTGAGGAATAAACCTACAGAACGACATTTAATTTGCCAGAAGAATGACCTTTACACCGTCCAAGTAAAAACCAGTGTAGTCACCATCCAGTGGCACAAACCAACTCTAAAATGTCAACAATCACTTTTCGGAAAATACATCATCAGCTTGTGACAGTTTTACGCTTGAATACAGCATTATTTATAAAAGTGTTCGAAATGTTTCCAAGAAGTTCTTTAATCCAACTGCAATTATTGCAAACATCAACACATTAACCGTGCAACAAAAAGCGCTTAATGATATAATTAGATGCAGCTGTTGTAATTACAATGGATATATTGTACAGCATGACTGCAATGCAAAACATCTGTGGCAACAACCAATAATTGATTTTGGTGTTTGTTTGCTTTCGTTCTTTCTTGCGTTCTCCAAGTAAAATCCCATCCACTAAATCCCTGAATCCTGTAGGACCAAAGCCCAGTCCAACAGTTTAATGTCCATTTGGGTCCAAAAACCTTGGAAATCTGGCTTTGGAAATCAAGTTTAAACCTGGACACAAACAGAAAGCTTTTTGACATTTTAAACCAAGAAACGTATAATATTAAATATGTGCACTATGAAATACTATACGCCACTATTTGTACATCCCTGGTCAAAAAAAAAATTGACCATCTTAACTACTTTATACAAAAGTTCAGATTTCCTTGTTTCCATTGAACCATGCAAGATGCTTTTTGAAACATTCCCAAATCAAGCTGGGATAACGTCAAGTTTTGTACAATCTGACAATGAGTCCATGCCAATTTGAGTGTATGCTGTCATTAAACCAAAAGTGAGACATACCATAACACTGAAACATATTCCAAAATTCATGTTAAATTCAACCTTTTACTCAAAATAGCTCATAATATTACTCGTAATGAAAGAAAATTGTGTTAAATTGCAAAATAGCAGTACTTTCAATTCAAGAGGTCCCAGACTTTTGGAGCCCACGGTAACACAGACTGACCGAAGCCTTGGAGACTTACCCATGTGTATATCAAGACAGAAGGGATCCATGAGACACAGCTACTGTAAATAGATGATAGATGGTTTGTCTGACAGATGGAGACAGAGCTGTACGAAAGCTGCAGTGATCTCTGCTAGAAAGAGCTTCTTTCCTCCTGCCATGCACCTAAGACCAAACAAGCTTTCTTTGAGGCTGCTTTTAAAAACACACATCCACGAGTACCTTTCACCCCCCCCACCCAACCAGTCATTTAAAGAATAGACATCCCCTGTTGCAGATCAATCTGTTAAGAACTCTCCATTCTCTCCGAATTAGGAAATCCTGGCTTTCTTCCATTGGAAAGCTATCGAGAGTGAGCACTACAGGATGGATTTCCAAAACGAGACTTTCTCATGCCAAGCGGCACCTCGATGTACAATTGCATGCCAGCGAGGTTTGTTTCTGTGTTTGTTTTACGTCTGTGCAATGGTTGCATGTCTACACTTCACAACCTATGATTTCAAGCGCAGGAAAGCTGATTAAATCAGACGTGCTTGAGCCATTCAAGCTGTAAACTCTTAATTGCTAAGAAAACAAAGATGCATAATGAACCGAGATGGTGTGAAGTCTATGGAAATGAACACGGGGACGTGACAGATAGGTTAAATGGAATTAAAGGGACAGTACACACAAAAACGAAGTTTCTGTTATCAATTACTGTCTCTCATTCCATTCCAAAACTGCATGACTTTCATTCTTTCGTGGAACTTAAAAGGAGTTTGTACTGATCATACAATGAAAGTGAATGGAGACTTGGCTGAAAAAAAGAAAGAGAGGGAGAAAGAAAGAAAGCACACAGACAGAAAGGCAGGCAGACAGACAAATAGAAACAAACTAAAAAGCTGTAGCAGTTAGCTGAGAGGAAAACTAATATCTAAACACCTGCAGTTTCAGAAAGGATTTTGGCCTGTTCAAAAGTTAGATGATGAAAATCAATTTCACACAAACCATGAATCCAGAAAAGCACTCAAAAAAGATCATAACAGGGTAGAGCTGCCGCGTAATATTTCAACCTCTAAATGAGGCAATTAACTGAATCGCTTGTCTTGACAATATAATAAGGCAAGAAGAAGGACCGGCACAGTGCAGATGCTCGCGGCCGGCGTGACCCTGATCCGGCATCTCTCCTCCACAACAGCACTTCAGTCACCGGCAGTGCGACCGCTCTCATCACACGCGGCACTAGCGAGAATGAATGGCCACTTTAATAAGCAGAGATGATTCAGGGAAAAGGTTTAACGTGACAGTTAGTGAAAAAAAAGACACATTTAACAATCCATCATCAACCAGCAGACAAAAATGGTGTTTCAGAATCGCATGACTCAGCACACAATACAACTTGTTTCCTTAACCACAGACACTTTACAGATTATTTTACACTTATGTATACACACACACACTTATGTATGTAATACACGCACACACGCACACTTTTTTCTTACAATGCATTCAAACTATGTTTTATCAATACGCATTTCCTGCTAATCGAACCCACAACCTTTGCACTGATTACGCAATGCTCTACCAATTAAGCTACAGGAACAATACCACGCAGCTTACCCACAATTCACTCCTTTTGTGTCCTCTGACCCGACAGACACAGTCATAGTTGGGTCAAGGTGTTTTTTTAGTAGCTGCTCATGGGTCAGAGACACAATTACTCATCGGCCACCTGAAGGTCACGTAAACATCCATCAGTTCCGTGTGCTGTCTGTGCGATGCGTCGAGGGAAAGAAGCCCCATCAGCCAATCACAAGCGAGCATCCTGTTGCTATTTACATATATCAAACATATCGTAAATATCTCCACTTCAGTTTTATTCTATTAGTTGCTTTAAAATTTTCCAGGCTAAAATGTTCTGTTCTGCTTTTTATTCTGACAAAGAGGTCCATTAGAGACATTTCAGTATCTTAAGAGGTTTGTTGATATCAAAGGACGTTCTGACCTTTTAAAGAAGAACCACATATAATTTAAGAATTTAATTAAAAAGTTGATGTTCTTGAATTCCCAGTACATACCCTAAAAGTACTGTAGAGGAAAAACAACCCTCGAGTCTCGTTTTGACTGCTATTTGTGACCACTCTCTATCTCCCCTGAAACTGCATTTTTTTCTTTCTCCCAGGTTTTAAAATGGGTTGGAAATGGACAAATCGCATGAAACTCTCAGTGTCCTGTTGCACAGAAAGCAAATAGTTCTGTTTAAGCAGTAGATGCTACAAAACTGAGTCACAAAAAAGTCAATGAATAAACATGATTACTTTTACTTTTTATAACTTTTAATAATCTCACCTCCAATTTACATGGGACCCTCAGATTTTAAATTTAATCTCTAGCCAGGTGAAAAAAGTTATTTTGATAGCTCAAGTAGTGCCACAAAATTCCTTAACTACATACTTAATTTGATGAATCAAATCCCACAAACAGTATAGAAAGGCAGCGCACCAAAGTTTTCTTCTGCCATCACAGTAGAGACTATGAAATGATCCTTCTTTAATTAAAGCTCTTGGCCCACAAGGGACCTTCTCCTGCTGGACACCAGGCACATGTTGAGGGATATATAAGCCTGTGTAAACAAATAACATCACAAAATCAATCACTTTGGCCTCTGTAAGTATTTCTGCACAGGAAATTTGAACACAGCTAACAATTTTAGGTTGTACGAATTTTCCTAACATTTCCAATAATTAACAAAAATGTTTAAAATGTTTTTGAATGTTCTAGGAATGTTCAACATATCCAGTTTTTAGCCAATGTGTTAACAAAACTGCATGGTTACAAGAACGTTACTCAAACATTTTTAATGGCCAGAACACGGTGGTCCAATGTTCAAAGTAAGATAAATCCAGATAGGTGTTTGTTTTTGACTTTGTGATAAATGATTTAAATGTGACAACACTCGTGTTTGGAGATCTGTCTAGCATGTTTAAAAAGATCCGATTGAAGATAATCAGACCTGTAAATCAGGACCAGAAAAGCAGCTTGGGGGGGGCAGTTTTTGCTCCGGTGTTGCGTTTCGTTACTGCTTCAGGGCGGACATGCAGAACATCTTGCTCTGGAACTCCAGCTTCATTTTGCTGAGAAGAAAAAAAACATTCTTTTATGTTTATACTTCACATGTTTTTTATGACATGGAGCGACAGAGAAAGTGGCCTGGTCAGATGTGGCCTCCTGGAGAGTCGGATGTTTGGGAAACACAATATCGTAGGTCTTGTGATGGAGGAGAAAGAGAAGCGGAGAAACCACATCTGCTTTCACTCAAAACAATCAGTATCAACACTGCAAGCACCTACCCAGCTAACAATTTTAGGTTGTAAGAATGTTCCCTAACGTTTCTATTACATTACAAAAACATTAAAAGTTCTACAAACATTACTGCAAGAAAGTTTTTGATAACTTTGAGAGAACTTTAGAGAACATTAGCAAACGTTCTGAGAACATTTCCTGTTAACCGGGTACAGCCTGCTCAGACCAGCAACTTCAGACACTTTTTGCTCATGTTTCGTGTGTATTGAACGTGATGAGAACAGACATCTCAATCAGTCAGTTTACTCAAAGCTAAGGAGGCTGTTGAGAAGATCTCACCGTGGAGCCCAGCTTGATGAATGAGAAGATCAGGGTTGAATTTTATATTCCAGATTTAAAAAAGGGATCATCTGCTGGTAAAAGCAAACATGAGATGAAAGTAAAGATGAAAGTGAAAAGGGTTGATGCACTGTCAAAATAAATCACAATCAATGATAACATAAGAGAATGACTCACTAGAGGAAACTCAAGTATTTTGCATTTTCCTTTATCATTGTTATAGATAAACACATTGTATGGGATATAT
>JAZGTK010000600.1:24839-46872 GCA_036877625.1 Ambastaia sidthimunki
GAGAGAGAGAGAGAGAGAGAGAGAGCTCAATGAGACCTCAATGACATTGAAAACCAGCAATCAAAGCTTCTTTCCACATCAGAATCTATTAGCTGCATATTTAGCTCAGTCTCCAGCATTGAACATCTGAATCCTCATCTACTCTTGCACCCAGATGACCTTCCCATCAGCCCACTTCATAATCACTTCATCTGAAGCCCAGAAGAAACGGAGAGAACTGCTGGTTAAGCTAGTTAAGAAAACTGGTAGAGACACCAGCACACTACAGCCCCATGCTGGGCACCAGCATTCAAAACACAACATCTGCTGGAGCCAGATGGAGAGGAGAGAGAAAGAGGGAGAGAGATTATGACAGAAAAGCAGGAGAGACAAAAGGTTACACAGTTGAAAACCCCCTTAGAAATGCTAATATCTGAGCTAAATGACAAACAATGTTAAAGTATTGTTTTAAATAAAATGCTGTTTATAAATGTGTGTTGTTAAAAATTAACAGAGCATATAGCTTTCTTTGCTAAGACTTTAGCCAGCTAACAATTTAGGTGGTAAGAACGTTTCCAGTAAGTTACAAAAACGTTAAAATGTTATTTTGAGTATTTTTAGATGTTGCATTAACTTTGCTTGGTTATAAAAAGGTTAAACATTTTTAATTCTGTAATGTTTTTAAAACATTCCACTAACAACTTAAGAATAACGTTTCTGACATAAATAACATTTAAAAAATTCTACTATTGTTACAGCAACTTAATACCTTTAATGGACCTTTTACAGAATGTTAGCAATCGTTCAGTGAATGTTTCCTGTTAGCTGGAATAATCTTAGTGTAAATAAAAATTCACTTCAAACTCTACAGGATTCTTTTGTGCTCGCCCGATCCTTCATGCATGTAAATACACAAGAGCATGACATCAGCTCGTTGGCTTTTTGGCTCTTATGACGGACTGTAAATTAAAGTGAAATCTCAAACGTTTTCTTTCCCTCAGTAGCAAATCAGCGGCACAGATGTCATTAATATATCTGAAGCAGTGCAGCCTCTCTGTGCAGACACGGGGGCCCCGTACACTCGTGACTAGCTAGAATAACCAAATAATAGGAATTTCTGAAAACAATGGCTTCCTGACTTATTGCTGAACCCTCACCTTCTCATTCTGGGGTCACGGAGACTAAACTTGAACCCCCCAAAACGACATTTGGCATACAGCCACCTCTGTTTCACCCTAAAGTTTGCCTCTGAGAGGAGAACAACTCTAAACTAAGTCCAGCTGCGGTAGGCCGAGTTTAGCACCATTACCCCTTCTCAGACCAGCTCCCCTACACCTCTGTGAAAGACACTACTGTTCTGTTTCAGTAAAGACAATCCCACAATCCACTGCAACAAGCTCAGTGAAACCATTCTGTCAGTAAAAAAGCAATCCAAAAAGATGGATGAAACGGGAAAGTTTCATAATTCATTCAAGGCTGAAATGCATCAATGAAAAACGAACTTTTCACCCACACTATGTGTGCTTTGTATATTATTGAAATACACACAGTTAGCTTAGCACTATGCACTTTGCAAGAGGTGGACGAATTTGATGACGCACAGAATTGCCCACCCAGCTAAAAATTATAGGTTGGAAGAACATTTCTCTAATGTTTCTATAAGTGACAAAAACTTAACTTAATGTTATTTTTAACGTTCTAAGAACGTTCAAAACATCCAGTTTCTTAGACATTGTATTAACGTTACTGGTTGTTATAACCAGAACATTATTCAAACATTTTTCTCATTGTGTAACATTTAAACTACTCAGGAAATGTTTTTTGTTATGGTATATAACATTACAAAACGTTTTGCTAACATTACTGCAAAATGTTTTGATAACTTTGGAAGAACTTTCAAAGAACGTGCATTTTAAATCAGTCACTTTTTCAGTTAGGATGCTGCCTTAGAAGACAGCTGCCTATGTAGGCGTGGACATGACAGCTCACTGGGTTCTGAGGCTCTGTTCCAATACACTCACACTAGACTGTCAAGTATCTTTCAGGGAACTCTTTCACTGAAGACTTCTGCTAAACATCCATTACTCCACTTATCTAGATCTACACTGGTCATCTTCATTGAGTGCATCAGTGTTTAAAACTGCCATTATGCCAAAAATAACCGCTGCCTAGAATGATGGTTATGGACAACACACTTATATATAAAAGCAATGGGTCTAAAGACTCAGAGGGTTTTAAGAGGGTACGTCAATGTACAGCCACTTGGTTAATTGACGTAGATTCATGAAATGTAAACACTCATCCTGCGTCCTATTAGACAAAAAGAAAAACACGGAGCCGCCAACCTCATGCTTTCTGTCTGGAAAACACACAATGATTTATTATTCTCTATGGTTTTGGATTAGGGCAATGTTTGTGTGCACCGACAGGAAACACAACATTTAGTAAGAGCTTTTAAAAAAAACAAAAAAAAACCAGCATTTCCACAGAATTTGGGCCAAGACAAAGTGCCACACACATTTAGAAGTTTTTTCTTTGTACTGGTCTAATAACCATGGCAACAAAACAACAGATAGCTAAAAGATTATCTGTACAAAACGCTGACTTCAAAAGCGATTTATGGAGTAATTTTAAAACACCTTGATTTGTTTCTTTAAAGGCCAGTCAAAAGCAGGAAACTGATTTATAAGTAAAGCCTTACAGCTTGCCAGATGAGGTCCATTTGTGTGCTAATTAAACTGATCTCAAATAAACGTTATTTGTGCAGTTCGATTCCAATTCGAGCTAATGGACTGTGTTCACGTTTTGCCTAAAGGAATCCTAACAAAGGGAGGACAATTGTTTCTTTCCAGACATATGGAACCTCTCAAGAGCACAATAGCCGCCTGTTCTCAGAGAAACACTGTATTTACATTATTGAACAAACATTTACAGATAGACAACCGATTGCTATCCTAGTCATGAAATAAAAGGCTTTACAGTAGGGCAATTAATTTACTTTTATTCGCATGTCTATAAGACATTAGCTTGAATGAGCTAGATTTGAGCTAGCAGTTGTGTAAGCGCTGACCTAGCCGACACGGAAGACTCTCAGAAGGCTCTCTTAAAGTTCTCTCAAAGTTATTGAAATGTTCTTGCAGTAATGTTATTACAACGTTTTTTAATGTTGTTACCCAGGATCCCTCTGGAGTCATATCATATCATGATTAGCAACAATCGCCACGGACTGAAAACACCTGCTCAGTGTGCACAGACTTCTGCTGGCTGCATTGAATGTTAAGCTGTTGTTTATTTGATTTCGTCATCTTGGGATGTGTCAGTGGCTATCGTCAAGCACCATTAATCTCTCTTTGATCACGCTGCTTCTGCAACGCTGAGACAGATTTCCACCAAGGATGCTGCTACCTCTCCAGAAGCTTTGATCTGATCTTCTCCACCTTCTCTGGTGGATACCGGTACGAGGGTACGAGATGGATCTGAGTCCTAATAGGGCCGGAAAACCCAGTGAAATATGCTTTATAGTTGCGACCCGGGTGCGCAGGAGGTCTTTTCCTGCTGATGAACTGAACACACGGATGTCAGATGTAAATATCAGACCGTTTTTATGATCCAGCAGTGAGTGGCGAGTGTCAGAAGGTTCTCTGTTGCGTGACCGCTCCTGTCTATATTTAATAGATTAAATCTCTGCTCTGCTGAGGGCGCGAGGGAGAGAGAGAAACACTTTCTTTGATGAAGTGGGGCAGGTCTCATCATTAGCGGCTGTCCTGTGTGTGTAGCTGTGCGGCGTGGGGGCATGATTAAATCAGACCCTGTCAGACAGCTTTAAAGAGGCATGAACAAGCATCTGCTTTTCAACATAGCAAACACTCAGCATACGGTGGAAAAAATACTGACTGGTGCGTTTTCTTACTCTGATTAGCCAGTTAATTTATGGTCCTGCCTAACTGCTGCTCTATAATATTTTGCGGTTTGGAAATGCATACAACCCAGCTAACAAAAACAAGTAACAAAAAGTCTTAAGCATGTTTAAAATAACACTTTTTAGACATGGAATTAATGTTTTGCTTTGTTATAACAACGTGATTTTTAAAAGAAACTATAAGAACTATAATTCTTAGTTTTTAAAACATTTCAATAACTACTTAAAAAATTAAGCTTTTGATATATGATTAAATAAGCTCTACTAATGCTACTGCAAAAACTTTTTAATAACTTGAAAGAACTTTAGGAGAACATTAACCAATGTTCTAAAAACATTTCCTGTTAGCTGGGAGCATGCCACTTTAAATTATCTTAGTATTTGCGTAACATGGTTAGCCTTTATCCCCTGCTTTAGTCAGCAGTGGAAGACATCTTTATTTGTTTAAAAAAAAGCCAACAAACAAACAGATTTTGGACATTTAGTATAACATGATCACGAAATGACTATGATGGAGCTAAACTTCATGTCGGGAAAAGATCTTTATTTTCCACCCCTGCCACGGTGGTGCCCAGAAACAGCACAGGCAACCAAAATTGGTATAAACAGGTTTGAATGTTTTGTACAGCTACATCAACCGTTACAGAGAGCGTATTAGCTGCATGAAAATTGCGCAGTCTGAATGCATCAATGTGGGACGCAAATACTGTCTTACTGCGCTTTGAGGCGAGTGGTGGTCTCGGTGGAGAAGTTGCTTACCGTAATCCTTTCTTTATGTTGCCAAGTGAAGTAATGCAACATTGTACACAATAACTCCACACAGCCCTGCACATTTATGAAACCATAAACCCCAACATTCATAAAAGAAACATTGAGAAAGCTTCTGGGCCTCTGAAGCAAGTATGTCTCTCATCAAAGAAGCGGAGTTGAGAAACCAGTTGGGCAATTTTCTGTTTACACATGTGGATGAACAAATCGCTTTCTGCTAACCTTTCTGGATGGATCTCGGGGTGTCCTGATGCAGATCATGAGGAAGAAAGAGAAGAATAATGAATTATGAGTTAGGTTTCATTTCTGAGGCAATCCAGACTTGATATTAAGGCAAGAACATCATGAAACTTAAAGCTGAACCACGAAACCGCTTAAAAATGGGAGCCAGGTCTAGAAGCGTATCCTGGGGTTGGCATGGACAACTGAGAAATGGGGGGGAGACAAGGCACATTAGATCTTTAAAGGTCCTATTGTTTTTGAGGGTTACAACCAAGTGGTTTAGGAGGGCTGGCCGCAAAGCACAAAGACTTTGTGTAATGTAATTAAGCACTTGCTTTGAGTCTGTTTTCTGTTGGCAGTCATGGTGAACTTAGATTGCCCTGATGCTTAAAAAACCATCACAGATGAATTGCTTAATTCTCAGTCTACCCCTCACATATGTTGCTAAATCATTGCGGACCAGTGTGTCAAGAGAATGGAATGAAGAAAAACTCAAGAGCAAAACATAATTCACTTTTAAACATGTGCTCTATACCATAGGGAGGTTTTGAAATTGACGAGCAAACCTTTAAATGTTGAGAAAAAAAACAGACGCATAAATCTAATGATCGTCCGAGCAGAAATAATGCATGTGTTTATTGCGACTGCATCAAAGTGCGGCTCAAATGGCGACGTTTCATGTTCAATGTTTTCATGTTTCAATGCTGGTTTTTTAACCTACAAATGTGCTGTCAAAAATCAACTGCAGAAGTCCAAACACAACTGGGGAAATACTTGCCACATGCATTGTAAAAATCTAATTACGTTGCAGGCCTTGTAAAACCAGGCATGCATCAATTAAACAGCCACAACTGTGAACACCTACCACTTTGTGGTCACTAGCACTAAATAAAACACAAAACCCAGACAAACTGCACTGTTACACCTCCTGTCGACCTTCAGAAAGTCCCTCATAACCCAAACACACTGACACAACTCAACTCAGATCAGTGTCCTTTATCACCACTGGAGAAATCACATAGAAGTCCCAGCTAACAATTTTAGGTTGTAAGAATGTTTCTGCAATGTTTCCATTTAGTAACGAGAACATTAAAAATGTTAAAGTTCTAGAAAGGTTCACAATTTTTTTAGACATTGTATTAACGTTACTGTTTGATTACAAATTTTTTGATTCTGTAACTTAAAACATTCTAACAACTTATAAGTAATGTTTCTGATATATGATAGACATATGTATATGTATATATGTATATATATATATTAGGATTAAAAAGTTCTACCAACTTTACAGCAAGAACTTTGATACTTGAGAACCATTAGAGAACGTCCGCCAATGTTCTGAGAACGTTACCCGACGGCAGGGCCTAGTGGTCTGGGAAATGACACAGGAAACACACACAGAAGTTCATGTTTCATGTTCAACGCCACAATCAGCGACTGCTAACTGCAGATTCCCTTTAATTACAGGGATGAGAGTGACTACACACTTCATCAAATCAAACTCCCTCCCTTTCAGGCATGACTACGGCTGTAACTAGTTTTCATCTATCAAAGACCTGAACGAGTTCTCATGTGGCTCTACAACAGTTTGTGTCGGCGTCACTTCAACACTGTTCACGTACGGACCAACCGGAGAACCAGCATAGATAGACAAACGTCTGCTGCTCGAAGAGTTTTTTAGTTTACTTTCTTTTTGCCCTCCATTAAAAGTCAAAGTCAAACCAGCTATTGAGAGATTTCTGACTGAACGCAAAGGCTTTGAAGTGGAGTGAAAGCGTTTTCTTTTGATCTGTGTTGAAACGCTAAATACGTGTCAATGTGGACATTTGTTCTAACACGCTGGAGATCCAAACAGAGATGAGCCGTCTGAAAGAGAACTTTGAAAAAAAAAAACATTCATTGCATCTATTGCACACCGTTCAGTAAGACCCCAGACATCAGTTAGGTTCATACATCAGGAATAAAGCTTGCTTTTGTTTTAAAATATGTGTGACTTAAAAAAACTGTCTCACCAGTAATAATAAACAAACTTTTTAGTTATGTTTCTCAAGTGGATGAGAGAAAGAGAGTGAGCGAGCAAGCAAGCGAGAGAGAGAGAGAGAGAGAGAGAGAGAGAGAGAGAGAGGGACAGCAGTCGGCAAGGAATCAGTCGAGTGGAAAAGATCTTCTTCATCTTACAGGACAGCAGAAAATAAGTTCTTTATATGTGGTTGGTTCGCCTAATTTCGTAAACATGTTTAATTGATTAAAAGTTCCCGCGACGTCCAGACAACGTTTGGTTCTGGTCACGTGCACATGTGCAGGGAAGGTTTAAACAGACTGCCCTGCCAACGACTGAGTCGTCCAGCAGAGATAAGTCTCCGTCTGTGTCCACAGTCATCTGTCTTCATTTAGCTGAGAGACGCCTGAGAGAAGCCACGGAAAAGTAACAAGTGATGTAAATACAATCCCATGAACTCTGAAGACAAACGCTGCACTTCTTAACCTCGCCTACAAGATTTATTTACTTCTGTCACTAATATTAAAAATAAAACATGTTTCTTTTACGTAACACATGTCATCAACTCACTAATCAGCTAGTTGACTGTTAAAAGACTAGTCAACCAGCGTGACCCATCCTTAATAAGTATTTTCATACATACACACTGATCTCCCCCACACACTCTAATATACACAAACACACAATCCATCCAAAGGACACTATGACTGTGTAAATGAAATGCATTATGTTCTCAAGCAAACCCTGTCATTTTCCAAACACTCATAATTTCAGCTGACGGGCCACATTTGAACCAATTGTTTTTAGAAAACACAAACCTAAAGTTCTCCATTCCTCTCTCTAAACACAGCCTCCCTCTGCAAAGTATTTCTTGGAGTGAAACAAAGAGCTTTCTGTGTTAACGTACGTGCCAAAAGCAATATTTTCATGTGGAAGCCATACCTGTCCACTGATTTCCTGCCTTATGTAAGATATCCTTATACACAAGATAAGACTGGCCTGTACCGTGTTGAAAAAGTGAGTGAGAGAAGGAAAGAGAACCATGATTTAAAGCTGTCTGATGTAGCTGACTGAGAAGCTCCATTAAAAGTGTTGAGACTGCCGCTGTCTTTCCAATCTCACGGTGAAAGATCACCGTGCTTGTGCAATGAAAGACGCTACTGTACTGAAGCTTGTGGTTTCTCACAATGCACTTATGCATTACTGTACTATCCTATACCATGAACAGAAGAGCAGTAGCTAAAAATGATAATTGCTTTATGGCCCTACAACTTCAAATAAACCATCAAACCATAAGGAATATGGTATAATAAGCAAAACAGCACAGAATAACACACAGCTCACAGAAAACAAAACGTACATTGAATACAGACGTAATTAGTTATTCATAAAGATGTTTCTGAAACAAATCGCCTTTAAATTCTTCCCAAAGTTGAGCTACATCCAACCCTTCAAGCACATCTACGCAACATGCATACAAAATCTTTAATAATGTTTCAACACATGCTGTGGACACCAGGTTTCTCAACTCGGACGGGACCACTACTGTAGATCAAAATGACTCAAAAATCTGTCAATTTAGACTGTCAATGGTGTATGATAGTCTTTTTTAGAGCATGCAAATCTATAATGTACTTGGCTGGTCTTACAAATGCAGTCAGACACAGAACTAGTAAAGCACTAGTTCTCTCTAAAGCACTGAGAACATTGGGTGGTGGCTCACGGGTAATCACAGTTTCCCGCTTGCAAGAATAAAACTTTTGAGACACAAATGTGACAGACAATAAGGCGACATGGATTGCACAAAAGGCCTCTTTCAGATCCTGTTTTATTTTCCCGCGGTTTTCAAAAGCAATAGTAATGTATTACGCGCTCAGTCGTGCCTTTGGCGCCACGGCCCGGTTAACGGAGCCACAGCTGCGCTTCCACATAGAGGATAAAACGTCTAAATAATTACAGTGTCGAGTTTGTAATGAATGCAACAGATCCAGGACGAGGAGTTTACGATAATGCACGTCTGTATTTTTTATAGTCACTCCCATAAATGTTTTTCCCATATGTCCTAACGATTTATATTATTGGCTGAAGGCTGGGCTCCTCTCCATCGCTTACAGTCTGAACATTTACCGTCGCCACTTTCCTTTCATCAGCTCTTCTGCTGTTTAATATTAATGTAAGATAGTTAATCCACTCCGTCGAGGTCTTCTGCAATTTAAGCTACTGTGCGTCATTTACTTTTTTAATTTCACAGTCAATCGTGCTATTCATTTTCCTGCAGGGCATTTATTATGTAAATGGTTTTATTAAAGTAGCAACTCTACAATGTTGTTAAGAAAACTGTGTCCTAACGTCGCATTCAGCCTCAAACAGAAAGTAAACAAAGCTACACGTGCTGTTTAAAGTCAGACCTGAGGTCGGGATCAAAAGTTCACAGCAAATTCAGCTTTCGCAGAACAAGCATGTGTAAGCTGGCAAATATCTCCATCTAGTGGACAATCACAAAATAAACATCCGTTTTGTAATAACAATAATAATTTTAATAATACTTTTCACCATCACAGTAAGTTTCCAACATATCTGTCTCTGCTATGCAGTGCAAAATGGTCCTGATCAATGAATTCATACCAAACTTCAAAGATGATTTTGTTGAGGTTATTGAATCAATGCATTAAATAACTCAAAGACTTTCCAAACATTCCCGTCTGAGACACTGATTTTGTGGGAAATAGTTCACGCAGTAAGGTGGGTGCATTTAAAGTATGTCGTCTTAATGCATTTAAGTCTAGTTAGTACTAGATTTGTTTTATTTTAAATGCATATTGAACTGCAATTTTTGAGAACCTAGTTATTAAAGAGGATAACTGGCAAGTGCTATTGATTCTGCGCGCATTTTTATCGTGTAGATCTTCGTAAATGCATGTAAATATTTCCCAAGCAGGAATTCGCTCCAAACTTTGGAAAGTTTCTGATCCGCCTCCTTTGTGATTTCATTGGTCATCTTTGAAAACCAATTACTTTCCTTTCTACCCTCACAACATGTTTGACTAAGTTAAAGTTAGTTAAACTTTCATCTGAGATAATATACAACTGTTGCTTGTCAATCACTATCGTCAGCAAAACACAATGCACAACATAAATAAATGTTTAAACAAAAGTGCAAATTACAGATTAATTGCTAAACGTGTGACCTAAAGCTCACATCAGCCCCGCAAAGCACAAAACATCATCGAGTTTGACATCTATCTACATAAAACAGGATAAAGAAAAATTATTCCTTCATCATTTAATAGTAAGAAATATTAAGGCATTTATTAGTAGTATTTTTGTAATATATCCGTGTTCAAAACCAGCAAAAAACAAACAATTCAAACAACTTACAGTAGCTGGTGGATGTTTGTCAGAAATTGGGAAACTGCACCACTCAGCACAAACCAAACAGGAAATAAACACTGATAGCGACTTGCAGACACAGCACGTGATACGCACCATATATGTTGTGTTTTGTCCTGTCAGTTTGGTTACGTTTGTTCATTGTAGTAAAGAGAGATCCTAAACATCCCATGAGTTTTGATTCTGTATAGGGCGTGTATAGGCATAATTATATACTCCCACCCGCATATATTATTGCACAAACGCTGCTGTCCCAGCATGCCCTCCGTATATATATATATATACACACACAGTGCAATGCTGTACATAAGGGAAATGTATTAGTGTACGTGTTCTCTTCTAGTTTATGCAATATTAAAACAACATATAGGCAACATAACGAGTTACTTCACGAATATTTAACATGACAAACATTTTTTATGAACATGACATTCATTTTTTTTTTAAATGAATTAAAAAAACATTTCTTTCATGTTTTAGTTGTCTTAAATGATTTCTTTTTTCAATTTATTTTTGGTGATCGTGGTCCGTGTTATTAAAGTCACAATCACTATAGCAACTTGTGTTTTGGAGGAAACTGTGGTCGTCATAAACTGTGTAAGAGGAAGTAATGCGCGCAGTATCCACGTGGCGCGGTAGGTGGCGGTGATTTTCCTCGTCTGGTCGTTATGGGGAGGGGTTTAAATGCCAGGATTACCCTTGATGGGGATCCTGTCTCAAACAGATGGGTGTTGCCCTACCCAGACATAACCATACAGTATTGTCAAAGTCTTCAGCTCCGTATCTCCGCACTAACTGCACCAGACAGACTCAGTAAGTCAATAAAAGGTAAGTTTGTTATAATTTACCGTTTGCCACAAAGTAACGGTGTCATCCGAGATATAATTTTTTAGTACAAATACCGCATCGGTAAACCGTTACTTTCCACGTAAGCGTCGCTGCACGATCATTTAAATAGGTTAATATTTCCACAGTAGTTCACATCACTGGCGTTGGATACTTTCTTGGACAAGCGAAAACTCAAACTAAAGATATAATTTGACCATTTGCAGGCCATGCACTGATTTGCAAAATCGTTTAGTTTTGTATTTGCTTTTGAATCTGTGATCTTCAAACAAAACCATATACGGAGATGCAGAAATTCTGAATTCCAGGATGCGACAAAGTTATGCGAGAAATCGGGATCTTTCAAAGTGCGCAGGTTTGTAGCGGCATCCATTAAGAGAAGCTGATGTTTAGATTGATTTTGTGGTTCATCCTAAGAGAAAGATTTCTTTCTGTCACCAAGAGTTTTCTATAACTTAAAATAACTAATTACCAAAAGCAAACAATTTTATCAAATGTTGTTACTTTTATAGAGTAAACAGTTATTAAAACAACTATAATAGTTGCTTTAACGTTACATATGCAAGCATTAAGAAATAACGTTTTATTATAAAGTTTATTTGCATAGCATTGTCATGTGTTGTATAGTTCCACTTTTGATTACTCATCAGCCATATTTATCATCCGTTACCATAGAAACACACCCAACTCTACCAAATATTGACTTTGTGGTACAGATGCCGTAGAGAGGAAACTGCTCATATACAACAGGAAACATAAAAGTTTCAGTAATGGTGTTAAACAAACTGCAGCAACCTTTAACTCACACTTTGATTTTGTTTGAGGGTTTGAAGTTCATATTCTTTCATTTGATAATGTGATTTGGCACTAAACTAACTGGACAGAAATGGGGAACTTGTAAGTATTTTTACACAGTCAAATCAAGGACCCAGAAAGACAGCTGGCTGTAATCCACCACATATCTGTGTGCTTGTGTGATTAGATGTGTTTGGATTAGACGAACAAAAGATGTCTGTGAGAATGTGCTCAACCTCTTCAGTAAGGAGTGATGTTTAGTCTCACCTGAGCACAAACAGACGTTCAAGAATGAATTGATGGATTTTAAATACCTACGATTCTCATACAACTCTAACAGACACTGAACATAAATGTTGTCATGTGACATTGATCATTTGTTTGAAGCTTGTGGAACTAAACCAGAGTTGTTTGTAATCTGTTAGCAACAGTCTCACACCCTTTATAGGTCAGACTTTGAACTCTTGCATGTGTTCCTCTGTACACTTACATTTCTGAGTTCTGTATTTTTCTGTGACTGGGCCATACAGCCAGTGTAGTGACTGCTAGGTCTGTTTTCTCTTTAGGTAAACACAGCAGTCAGTGGGTTGTTTAGGGCTCAGTGCTCAGAATAAGTCAGCTTTAGGCCCCATACTGAGATGTTATCTTAAGAGCTTCAGGTACGTTGAGAAATATCTGGATGGAAAGAGCGAGTCACCCTCTGAGAATCTGTGATTTGGACATTTCTCCACAAAAATGTTTTGTTTCTTAAAACAGAGTGTGAAGTATATATTTTATAATGCAGAGTAGTTATTATAGTTAAGCTATAGTCAAGTATTTGTAAAAACTAAATACTGTCATTTAACATATTTAGCCCCAATACATGAGCCAGTTTCAATTTATAACCTGTCTGAAATTGGTTCAAATTACATTTTATGATCTAACACTAAGAACAATGTCACAGTATTAGGACCTATTCCGAGTGTATACACACACTTCCCAGAAACATCCCTCCCTTTTTGACCCATAAGCAAATGTCACATGACCTGTTCTATTTATAGTCCCCTGTGGGCTTGCAGTCTGGCAGCCACTGCATCAGATACATCAGACCAGATATGCTGAGTTCAGATACGTTTCACAGCCTCTTGTGTTCTGTATCTGAGCTGAGCATGCAGGCCACAAGAGAGTAACAAGGAGAAGTTATAGAGCTACTTCAGTCATTTGCATGAAAGAATGTTCTTTATAATTAGCCTTCCTGTCTAATCAATGTGAGGTTTTTGTTTAGAAGAACTGCCCCTTTTGCCCTTGGATGCATCAACAAACAGGGAATGCAGGTCCATGATAATCACACTTCTCATACTTTGGTCTACAGCATCAGAAGTAGAGCAGTTCAAAACATCACACTTGTTTCTTAGCATGCCTTTATCTGGCTTAAAATAAACTTCTGATTGTGAAGCACGTGTTCTTAAACAGCAGTTAGATGTTATAAGAAAGTGTTAATGAATTCATGATAACAGCTGCAGGGCTTTATAAATTTAGTAGGCAAAAAAAAAGCTGTTGTCTTGAATATTCAGTGCTTCTGCAGATGGTATAAGCTGTATGAATATGCAGGCAGTAAAAAGGGTGTAGCCTTTAGTGTGCTTTGTTGACCGGGAGATCACTTAACAGAACCAGGACACAGAGCACCGGAGAACCATATTTGAAATTGCATGTTTTTCTCATCTTGTCACAAAAGTTACAATTTTTTAAAAACTGGGCATTACAACCAATGACTAAGGTTGCGTTTTTGTGGCTTAGGGTTTTACAAATGTAAGAAAGCCTTAAACCACAACTTCTTTAAAACAAAGCGGCATAGTACGACAAATGACGCAATAACAGCGCCGCCCTAGAGGGGAACAGCATGTTTACACCAAAGAAAAAGTTTTGGTGGATGTATGCGAATTGTGCAAATGATGATTTGTTAGTATTGACCTACTCTTAGTGAATACAGATCCTTCTTTAAAGATGTATTCCATTTTTTCCCTCTCAGGAATGTGTATTGTTGTCTGTGAAGGGGCCCACAATGTTAGCGTCTCATTTCTGACTGAGCTGAATGACTCATGCCTGAGAAATCCCAAACTTCACCATGTCCCCACCCCACAAGTGGGCGGTAGGCACAGCTGACATGGTCACCCACTCAGGGACCTTTATCGCATGAAGTGGTGGCCGCTGTATACAGAGCACTGATACATGCAAGACTGTGTGTGTACGGTTGGCCCTGTCACTCTAACACTGTTACTCACAGCTCTCCCTTTTCCTACATCCAACCCAAATGTCCATCAACACAGAGGGAAACTCCCGGCCACTGGCCTCTGCAGATAGTGTAGCGTTTGTAGCTTTTCACACAGCAGTTGTTTATGGTTTAAATTTGTCACCCACATTAATAAAAAAAACTCCACAAGTACCAGAAAAGTTATGTTTTAAACAGAGATGGCAGTAGAGAGGCAAAATTTACATGTTTCAGCTTTAAAAAAAGGTATAATGTATAAAATGTATAATGTGTAAAGTTCAAAGAAAGCAAAATCCTTATCTTTCTCTTGTCTGTCTTTGTCTCTCTTTCTCTTTTCTCACTCTCACCCTCTGTCTGTTTCTCTGTCCGTCTGTCTGTGTTCAAATTCTTGCTCTTTTTCTCTGTCCATCTTTCTGTAGACAGCATGGTGTACCACCCTGAGTTTGAGAAAGCAGGCAAGGAGCCGGGCCTCCAGGTGTGGAGGATCGAGAAGTTCGATCTGGTTCCCGTTCCTGAGAATCTCTATGGAGGATTCTACACGGGTGACGCCTACGTGGTCCTCAATACCATCAAACAGCGCTCTGGCAACTTACAGTATGACCTCCATTTCTGGCTGGGTAAGAGCACAGTGCACACTAGTGTGCGAAGTATGCACACTACACTTAGTCCTTCTGACATCTGAATATTTGTTTCAGTGCTAGTAGAAAGTAATTAACCATCTGCTCACTGTTTGAAACAAGCCAGAAAGATCAGATAGGGTGACATGAAGAGTTCTGCCATTATTTTGGGTTGCCACGTCAAATGCATCGGTTACATATACATGCTCTTCTGTCCGCTGACAGGTGATTACTGCACACAGGATGAGAGTGGCTCGGCTGCCATTTTCACAGTGCAGATGGACGATTATTTGGGAGGAAAACCCATTCAGTACCGTGAAGTCCAGGGCTTTGAGTCTAAAGCTTTCCTGGGCTATTTCAAGAAAGGGCTCCAGTACATGGTAGGTGACCTGGCCCAGCTAACAGGGAATGTTCTCAGAACATTGGCTGATGTTCTCTAAAAGTTCTCTCAAAGTTATCAAAAACAGTTCTTGCAGTAACATTAGTGCAACCTTTTAAAGTTATATACTGGGTCAGTCCTTAATGGTACAATTGTGGCTTTGAAGTTCATGATCAGTGAATAGGAGATGAAAATGTTTTTTTAACATTTTAAATAAACTGGGCACTTTTTACAGAAAGGTGGAGTTGCCTCTGGGTTCAGGCATGTGGTCACCAATGAAGTCATCATGCAGCGTGTGCTACAGGTCAAAGGTCGGCGTGTAGTCAGGGCAACAGAAGTGCCAGTCAGCTGGGACAGCTTTAACCAGGGAGACTGTTTCATCTTAGACCTGGGCAATGTGAGTATTTTATAGTATGATGAGAACAATTTGACAACAATTGTCAAATTCTACAAAAAGAAAAACTGTGTTTTATAGGAGATTTATCAGTGGTGTGGTTCAAAGAGCAACCGCTTTGAGAAGCTGAAGGCTACTCAGCTTGCAAAGGCCATTCGAGACAACGAACGCAGCGGACGCGCCCGCGTGTATGTTTGCGATGAAGGAGTGGAACGAGAGAAGATGTTGGAGGTACGAAATTCATGTTTACAGCACCATACGCCAAACAATCGAACGGTTTGAAATAAACTCCGCTTTAGAGTCTTCAGTCAGTTACTGGACAACCATATAATCAGCCACAATCCATGATCTGTTTATCAGGTTCTTGGAGAAAAGCCAGACCTGCCTGAAGGAGCATCTGATGACATCAAAGCTGATGCCTCCAACAGGAAGATGGCCAAACTCTACAAGGTAGCTGTTGGACCACAATGTCAATACAGCCTATGGGTCCATCTAGAAACGTTCACCAGTTTAAATGTCCATTCTTCATCCTTCAGGTGTCCGACGCCAGTGGAGACATGACGATCGCTCTGGTGGCTGCTGAGAACCCCTTCTCCCAGAGTGCACTGGAATCAAATGACTGTTTCATCCTGGACCACGGCTCAGATGGCAAGATCTTCGTTTGGAAAGGTAGATGGTTACTGCCAAAGTAGCGAATGTTCTACCACAAAGAATGCATCTTCAAAAAACATCTTCACTTATCACACTGGCGTTCCTTTTACAGGCAGAGACGCTAATGTGGAAGAGCGAAAAGCTGCCATGAAGGCAGCAGATGAATTCATTAAGAAAATGGGTTACCCCAAACACACACAGGTGCAGATCCTCCCAGAGATGGGCGAGACTCCTCTGTTCAAGCAGTTCTTTAAAAACTGGCGTGATGTGGACCAGACGGAGGGCTTGGGTGTGGCTTACGTCTCCAACAGCATCGCTAAGATTGAGAAGGTGCCTTTTGATGCCTCCACCCTGCATGACTCTCCAGCCATGGCCGCTCAGCACGGCATGATCGACGATGGCAACGGAGAGAAACAGGTCAGTGACCGAGTGGCAACTTCTGATTAGCAGCTTATCTTAGATCTTTGGGCGTAAACCTGGAGTTATGATGTCATCCACGTGGATGTCTGTGTTCTTATGCAAATAATGTAGGTAATTAATGGGGGTTAATTTAAGAGTTTGTGTTTAAATTACCTGATACTCTACAGATCTGGCGTATTGAAGGTGCGGACAAGGTTCCTGTAGATCCTTCTACCTATGGACAGTTCTATGGTGGAGACAGTTACATTATACTGTACAGTTATCGCCATGGAGGTAGACAGGGCCACATCATCTACATCTGGTATGAATTAATCTCTCCTATATGCCCCTGTTGTCAGCCCCTAACTGTATTAATCCATCTGAAACATACAGAAGAACACATTTTGTGAGTTTTTATTGAGGTGTGCTGTTTCACAGGCAAGGTAAAGACTCTTCACAAGATGAGATCGGGGCATCGGCCATCTTAGGTGCACAGTTGGATGATGAGCTTGGAGGTGGACCTGTTCAGGTAATACTGATAAACATCTCAGTGGTCACATTTACAGCCGTATCTGCGTTTCTTCATGGTGACATTTTATTTGTGCTACAGCAGAATCATTATAACATTTTTATTATAACAAGTCTTTCCTTCTGCCATGTGACTCCTGACTGTAAACTCGTGATAGCTGGGCTTTAATAACATCTGCTGTCACTGTAAATCTTCTGAGCCTGTACTGACAACATTCCTTGATTTTTTTTTTCCATCTGTTAAATCAACTTCCTCTTCTATGTCTTTCCTCCCCGTCTTTTATTCATGTCCTACATTCTCCTGTAGATGGCTGGTGGGTACCTCACCACTCAGGTATTGAAACCTGGATAGAATGTGTCTGTTCAGAGCAACATTTACACAAAATATGTCATTACATCAGATGAGCCTCATTCCTACATTGATAATCTAAAAAAACTGTTCATCATTTTAGCATCCCATTAATCAATTTTAGTTTGCAAGAACATTCTTACAGCGTTCTATGAACATTTAAAATGTCCAGGTTTGTTTTAGATGCGTTAACATTATTGCTTGGATACAAGTATATTATGTTAACTTTTTAAAACGTTCCACTACCAACTTAAAAATGATTTCAGTTTATAGATATATAATGTTAAAAACGTTCTACAGTTCCTGCCAGAGCAGGAGTTTATGTCATTGGTGTCTGCTTAATAAGATTAGATGTACCATGTATGAAGATTATCAATGTCTTTTGTAAGGCTCAGCACACAGACATATTCTATCCCTGCATATGCCTTCACCTGTGTACCTGTGTACCCGTGTGTGTGTGTGTGTGTGTGTGTGTGTGTGTGTGTGTGTGTGTGTGTGCGCACAAGTAACTAACTGTTTTCCACATTGACAGATTACTTTCAGGATTGAGCATGAGAACATTAACACAAATGCTCCAACATGCATCTCTGAGATTTTTCTCAGTTCACAGTCTTTTCAGTCTGTATGTTGTCATGCATGAAAGCACATCCAGTCTGTTCTTGTGGATCAGAGAATGTTCATCTTAATCCAACACGAGTCTTAATACTAAAGCGTACGAGAAACAAAACTTCTCATACTGAAGTGAGATTCCAGAGGAAAATACTGAGCAAATATTAGGTAACTTTCCATTGAGTACAACCATATAATTCAGCAGAGAGCAACAGGGAAAAAGCCCACTGTCATAGTTCCAGCCACAAGGCATGATGGGAATTTTGGAATCAGCCCAACATTGCAAACTCAATATTGCCACCTTGTGGAATAATTTGCAATCCTTCATCTATGTTTTTGCACCACAGTGCAAGAAACCCTGACCAAAAAGAGTATCGGAATGATTTATTATACAAAAGTGATCAAAAATGCCCTTTAAAGCTGTAAATATTTTTTTTTAAAAATGAACAAAAATCAGTTACTGGGCCAGTATATCGCAGATCATTACAGATCAACAATCTCCTTACCCTACCCTAATTTGCAACAGTACATTTATAATATTGATTTATAATTTGAGTTACCAAATTATATAAATAGGAAATGTCAATCTGTAAACGGCAGCGTTTGTAGCTTGTTCTTACACCAGACATTTAAACTCATTGTCCACGATAAGAAAGTAACCTGTAATTTCATCTTTCTAACAGAGTTAGTGGTAGAGAGGCAAAAGTTACAAACTGCAGCTTTAAAATCGAATGTTGAACTGTATTCATTTTACATTTTTTGAGGACGAGAGCATGACACACAATCTGATCATGTTGGCATTGGGCTAGTTTGAGAGCTTCTATCAAGACCAAATTAATTATCGTTGAATGTGACTGGATCCAACTTTATGACATCATCAACAAAAGCCCAGTGTGCCCTTCACTCTACGTTCTGTATGTTTCAGGTGCGAGTGGTGCAGGGTAAGGAACCAGCTCACCTGATGAGTCTGTTCGGAGGGAAGCCCATGGTGGTCCACAATGGCGGCACCTCCAGGGAAGGAGGTCAGACGGCTCCTGCCGAGACGCGGCTTTTCCAAGTGCGCTCAAATTCTACAGGGTGCACACGGGCCGTGGAGGTCAGTATCGGACTTCATTCTCCAAATAAACTCTGCTGTGGACTATAATCTGGCCCTAATCTGAGCTGTCCTCACTCTCAGATCAATGCCGTGTCCTCCAATCTGAACTCCAACGATGCTTTCGTCCTGGTGACCCCAGCCACCTCTTTCACGTGGGTGGGACGTGGAGCCAGCGATGCGGAGAAACGTGGAGCACAGCAGCTGTGTGACATCCTCGGAGTTTCAACTTCAACACTAAATGAAGGAGGAGAAAACAGTAACGACTTTCACAATCTCTTATTCTCTTAAAGGCTTAAACCATTATGCAAATGAAAAAATGAATGAAATTTCATTCCTGCTTCATCCTCTGTTTGTGTAAACCACAGGTCACATCATTTATGACATTCTTTCACTTTAACTTTGACTGTCACAGTTTAGCCCGTATGGAAATTTATATACATCATATTCCTGCAGATAGTTTCTGGAATGCTCTGGGAGGAAAGGCAGCATATCGCACATCCGCCAGGCTGAAGGACAGGATGAACGCTCACCCGCCACGACTGTTTGCCTGCTCCAACAAAACCGGCCGCTTCATTGTGAGTTTGATGAATCTAAAGCGTTTGGTTTAAATTACACTGAGCTGAAACTCATCGTCAGTGAACTGTGATGATTAACTTGTATGAAAACTCGGTGTGTAGATTGAGGAGGTGCCTGGAGAGATGACCCAGGAAGATCTGGCTACTGATGATGTCATGATCCTTGACACCTGGGATCAGGTACCGACTCCTTTACAGGATTGTCTCAGTAAACATGTTCAATGGGTTGATGATCAGTGATCAGCAGTTAACGAGTCTTCACATTTTACAGGTGTTTGTTTGGATCGGTAATGAGGCTCATGAGGAGGAGAAGACTGAAGCTATGACTTCAGGTGAGACCAATTATAACAAAAAACTAATTAAGGAATAATACACATGCAGCCAGTCATTATAACAAAACAAACTGTGGTCTTGCATCACATTGAAGGTCTCATTTTTGTTTATTTGGTACATTAGTTGCACGGGATAACATTGTGGCTTTATTAATTGTACAAAAGCTAAAGTTTTTTTTTCTTTTTCAGCCGTTCGTTACATTGAGACAGACCCAGCCAACCGTGACTCACGCACGCCCATCGTGAAGATCAAACAGGGCTTCGAGCCGCCCACTTTCACAGGCTGGTTCCTGGGCTGGGACCATGATTACTGGAGCAGCGACCCTCTGGAGCGAGCCATGGCTGAGCTTGAGCTGTGAACTTTCACCTTTGACCCTTGAACCCCACTGCCTTACTGCAAGTTGATCAGAACTGCCCTAAATCTTAAAAGGCAAAATTGATGCTCAGAGGGTTTAATCAAAAACCAAACCTGATCAGTTTTAAAGGGCAACTAATAAAGCAACTTACTGCCCTGAGCTTGTCACCAAACATCATTCATTATTTCCCTCGTTGCGTCTCTGTTTTAGTGTTTATTACAACTGTTTGTAAAGCTTTTGCATTGATCTGGTTTGTACGCCTGATTTCCCTAAAATGCAGCTGATAACAGCTGGTTCCCCATCTTAAAATGTTTAAAAACATGTTTGCATTTTTGTTTTCTATTAACTTTTTTATGCAACCAGGATTGAGTTTCACTAGCAACAGTAGCCTAGTGTTTTAATTCAATTATGAATGTTTATATTTTATAGATTAGGCATTAGGTAGGTTTACAGTGCCACTAAAACATTGATATAACAAACAGTGGATACAGATGTTGTGGGGTCATCCAGCATTTATCAGTCACGGTTTGTGTTCAGAATAATATACTACAATACCACTCTATTCAAGCAGGTCAGAAATATACTTGACTTGAAATTTTACCACCATAATATTCAAACTTCAAGTAACATTTTTAAAAATTATTTTCAAGATGAACACTGAAATCATAACTTGATGTGCTACTTCTTTGGCCAGTTGCATAACCATAACCGATATGTTAAGACTGTTTAAGAACTAGTCTAACTAACTAGCAGTTAGTTAGGGCTAATCAGACTTCCTCTTCAAACGAGATCTATTAAACGTAATTAATTCTGAAGAAAAAATTACACGATTGACTAATCTAAGTTTATGTTGATGTTTATTTATGATGTTTACTGCTGAATTTGTAGCGATTCACACACCGATTTAAAGAAAAATATTACAGTATACTGCACAGTATTCAGTAAGCAGTAAACCATCCATTCTGAACGTTGCCATGGCAATGCAACTAAACTAGAAGCAATGACATACATGTACCAGTAGGAGGAGATGCTAAACTCCAACACCCCTGCTTCTGATCTTAACATCTTTAACATCTCCATCGTATTATTGCAGAATTAAAACAAAAACTAGTTTAAAACTTTCTGTGGTTTAACCAGGGAGAAATATTTAAAACCAGTCACAAACTTCCATTACTGTGTTACCAGGACCACAGATGTAAAAACATTGTCCTCATTGATTTGTGATTTTTGACATGTAAGACGAGACATGATCCGTGATCAGTTTCACATTATTGGAGTGGACATACCTCAGCATCTCTGTCGTTTGTTCTACTTTCTGGACGCATCTGCAGTGTTGAAACTGAAACGACTGAACCCTGCCTGACTGATGGCGCTGGGATAATTAGATAATTGTTAACATATGGGTAGGTTAAGTGGTTAACAATCAGTGGAACAGTTCTCTATACAGACTTCATACCATGCAATAGTTGCCTTTGTACATTAACTTCAAAGGGTTTATTATATAGACATTGTTGCTTCTGCTGTGCAAATTGTTGTGTACCTGTAGATATAAAACTAAAACTAATAGTACAATAAAGAATTA
>JAZGTK010000600.1:46906-59953 GCA_036877625.1 Ambastaia sidthimunki
CCCCCCGCCCCAAAACGTTTCCAGAGTGTTCTTTAAAAACCAATTAATTAAACATCTTTAATAACAGCATTTTGGGGAAAAACACTTGTTTGCTTGTGTTTTCGCTCATCGATTACTGCATATAAATATTTAATAGTTATTGATTAAAGTGATTTTCATTTATTTGTCATATTTCAATGCTTTTAATGAAAGTGTGTAAATAATTATATTTTATTCGCGTGCAATTTGTTTGTGTCTTCACCAAAAGGATTAAATATATATTGTTCTGTACCCATTTGCGCCCCCTTGAGGATAATAGCTATAGCTGCACTGGCAAAAATAACAAACTGACTTCACATGATAAAACAGTCAATGGCGCCATCTAGTGGGTGTGTAACCTTTTGAATTGGCCCTCGTTGAACGTCGGTGTTTTTGTATTTGTACCGGTGTATTTTGGATATTTAGAAAAAAATAATAATTACAATATAAAGTAAAAAGTATTAATGACCAAGAAATCTATTTCAGTTTCAGAAGTAACTTCAGCTACAACTTAAACTATTATGAAATATTATTTTAATATAAAAACTAATTTAAATACATTATTTTATTTGATCACATTTAGTGCTGCCCACTGGTTTTGTGAGAAATTTACAAAAGGACATTTGATAATAAAAATAAACACGACAAATGCATTTATTAGATGCATTGCATATGATGTTTCCATCATATCTTTGACGTGTAATAAAAAAGTCAAATTTATTGAATATTAAATATTAAGTGGGCATTTCCGCAATAATTTGTAATGTATATGTAATTTAATTATGTATTAAATAAGTATATTCTACATTTTTGTTGTTTACAGATCATTCCACGCAGGTTCACGCTTCTAATGTTTTAAAAAACAAGCAGGTCTTAAACTTTCCCATGTTGTGTCAATTAGTAAATTTTCCATTTCATATTTCATTCAATATCTCGTGCAGGGCAGGTCTTGGAGAAGATGGGGGGCTGCCGTCCCTGTTCTCAAAGTGACCGAAGCTTACCGTTATTCCTCTCACGCCCTTCGTTTTCCGGGCGTCGGTCCAGACAGCCCCTCTCTCCACCCCGCCGCTCCGAGAGGTGCGATTATCCTGAGAAAGTAAGAGGAACGGATGTGCTGCTCACTGGAGTGGTCTGGGGCTCCATGGCGTCTAATCCTCTTTTAATTAGGCTAAGGAGAGAAGATATGGGACCACCCTGGCTTAGTCACAGCACATTGACAAAGCACCAAGCTGGGAGAAGTGAACATCACTCACTGGCAACAGCCTGTTAGGGTCTTACGCTGCTTTCTCATGTGTGAAAAACTGCTCCTCTGATTTGACCTTTTCCTTCACAGCTAAAGATTTTTTCTGGAGTTACAAAATACGCCCGATGCTTTACTCACTTTCTTCCTCTGTAAATCGCACCTTTTCTCGTGTGATTCTCGCTGTTTTTGTCTTGTACCGCTTTAATGATGGCTGACAGAAGCCCTCGAAGGTTTCAAGGTCTGGAAAAGGTGTGTGAATCAATGCTGGTGCATATAAAATCATTTGCTGTTCACAGACCGCTGAACACGGTTCACCAGAGACACACCAGAGACAGAAGAGGAGTCACACCGATTTACACTTTCCTATAGACGGATCTGGATAAATCCACACTGGTTATCTTTTCGTTTTTGTTTTTATTTTTTTAATGATGTATCCAGTTGTCTCCATCTAGCCCAACTTTAGACAATTTTGCTTGATATGCAACACAAAATACATGCAAAGACATCAATTTTTGTAATGGAAGATAAAACAGACCTGGTTTCACTCAGTCTGTGCTACTGCCCTCTGCAATTTAGCATTTACAACACTAGATGGAGCTATTACTCCTCAAAGATCACATTAAACGTTCTTTGCACCCATTTGTGACCTACATTGATAATACTGTGTACAAGAACAGATTAGTGCTTTGCAAATATCGTGGTTGTTTAATTGCTTGTTGTTTTAAATTACACTTGAACTGTAATTAACATGTCATTGAAGAGCAACTTAATTTGCATAAAAATTATTGCAGATTTTTGATGATAACACTTTTTAAAGGACCCTTTAACACATTATCTGGGCTCTTAAATTGCTCCACTCATTGTGTGGTGTCTGAATATGTGCAAAATGTTGTAAAATATTGCACAAATCCAGAGTCTCAGCTGACACAGATCAGATTGTCTGTTTATTATTTCAGCTATCTGGCTGCATGCATGGTGCCGGTCGAGTTTTTCCAAAGGCAGAGAGATCCGGTTGTATCAGATCCCGCAGGTAGCAGAGTAAAAAACACACTCTACACCCTGACCCATCTCTTCCACTGAAATGAGTTCTCTGTCGGCTGCGGAAGATCTAGGGCCCACACAGCTGTTCTCTCTTGAGCTGGCGTAGATGAAACATAAAAGCAGAGGCTATATGAAAAATGCACAGATCTGTAAAAGACAATACGCTCATCATGGTGCTTTTGAAGACAGAGAGAAAGAGGAAATAGAAAGAAAGAAGGGCTGTCTGCCCTGAATCATCTTTTCAATGGAATGGGTTTGAAGGCAGGCCCAACGAAGGCTTGTGCAAACATTTACACGCGGTGCGCCATCCACAGATCGCATTACAAAGATTGATAGCTCAGTCGCTATCTTACCGACTGCTGTTTCATTGGTCTGTGTGGAATCAAACACAGCCCTGACGGGGGAATCAGAGGAAAAGAGGAATCGTGCACTGGGGACAGTCATAAAGAATGACAAAGGACATGCATCTTCTGCTCCAAGTCTTTGTTTTGGCATTCAGAAAAAAAAAACTGAAAATAAAAGTGATAATGTAGAGACACAGAGTGTGTGTGTGTGTGTGTGTGTGAATGAGGCAACATAAACCCTCAAAACCCTGCTGGAAAACCAGGCTTAAGTTGGTGGATGAGTTTTGGTAGATGTGGTTTCTAGTGGTCTAAACCAGCCATTAGTAGATGCAGGATGGTAGGCCAACTTGGACCCGCAATAAACCAGCACCAGTCTGGACCAGTCTGGTTCCAAAACACCATGTAAACTAGATTGTGTTTGCTTTCTACCAAGGTTTGTGGCTCATAGAAGAAAAGCCAGCTTTGGCTACAAGGTGACCCACAGCTTTAACCCCAAGCTTTCCAACCCACTACACCAGTAACAGCCAATCAATTCAGCACGTCTAACTCCATGCAGAAATGGCGAGGGGCATAAAAACACTCGTGATTTTTCCATCAATATCTGAGCAGCGGATATTAAAAGAGAGACAAATATGAGAGGGCGAGAAGCGGTTGCGAAAAGGAACTCGCTCGATTCAGCGCCGAAGCATCTCGAGTGGAAACGAGCGTGTTGATGAGGGCCAGTGACCTCCGGGAAGAAGTGTCAGCGCGCAGGGACAAATATTTCTCCCCCGTTAATAGCCCACCTCCTTTCCGTTCTTACAAATAATAAATTGATAAAACGCAAACGCAACGGTGCCCAAATCGTCATCAGATCAGCCCTCGCCTCGGCGCGCCGTTCCCAACACGTTTCGCTCCGTGCGTAAAGCGCGCGTCGTTAGCATTTAGATAGACGCGCGCGGTAACGCCTGCGTAATGGGCTTCTCCTGTCCCCCTGTTCAAATCAGCAGAAGACAGGATTAAATGAAAAGAATAACAGTGATGATAGCAACGGTGGGGGAATCAGAGAAAAGGAGGCGGCAGAACCCGTGAACAGCCATGAGCTCATTAAGCAAAGCCCTGGCAGAATTGATGTTAGAGGTGATTGGAGATTATCACATTTAGAGAATGCTTCTTCCGTCCATAACCCCCGTCTCCCTCTCCGCCCTCGATCACCCCCGTTCTCCCTCCATCCCCATCTTCCCCTGCTATTTCTCTCCGTTTCATCCAAGTCAGCTGGCCTGCGCTCAATCCCGGAGTCCTGAGGGAGAGGCTTACGGATAGTATCAGCACGCGCCTGCCCGCTTGATCTCCCAATTCTGCTTCATTTAAACTTCATCAACTTTTCCACTGGACCGGAAGACGAGAAGAATGGAAACAGCTTGCGTCTGTTTTTTTTCCCATCTCCACTATCCTTTTGTTGTCAGAACTGATATTACGCCTTCACACCCCAGCGCCACTCTCTCTCTCCCTCACTCTCTCTCTCTCTCTCTCTCTCTCTCTCTCTCTCTCTCTCTCTCTCTCTCTCTCTCTCACACACACACACACACAATCTCACAATCTGAATCTTAGTTCAGATTGTGAACTACACAGACACAGAAATATCACAACACAGAAATATGTACAGAATGTTTTGAGTGTACTAATCCCACATAACCCTCGACCCCAAACCTCCACCCACCCCTTTCTAACGCAGTTAGAAACACACACACACACACACACACAGCTACACATGCATGTCAGTAAATTTGGTTTGCCCCTTCAGCTGACGCAGAAAATGAGATTACTTTATTTAAATGACTATGATAATAGTGTTGGGTGCCTTTGGCCCCTGTAAGAGGGGGATTTTTCTTCCACTCATTGTTAGCAATTTAGCTGAGCCGCCTCATCTGCACATGATAACAATGGGCATGTCATACGTACAGGTTCTTAGCATCTCTCGTTCACTCCTGATCTGTTTTATCCCGTCCCTGTGAGACACAGATGTGGGGGTCCCTATTTATTTCTGATTTACAGTCCACGCACAAGGTGGGTGATTTGCTTGCCAGGCCATACGGTGATAGGACGTGGCTATTGCATTTTAAATAACCTAATCCCATTTATAATCAGAGATTACAGGGTATCAAAAGGTTGAAGACTCGCCCATCTCAGAGTAAGAGAACAGGTGTCGACTGAGGCTGCCATTGAGGTCTTTGCACATGTGAATAAGTAGTTTAACCATATCTTGATATTTCTGAAAAGCAACCCAAAATTTTATTGAAAGATTTAAATATTATTCCAAGCCAAAACTTTGTAATATAACTTTTTAAAGCTATACGCCCTGGAAACAATGAGCATGTTTGCTGGCTGTTGTGACTCATACTGGTTTCTATATCTTTTGTAACTGATTGAATGTCAGATTTTCAACAAATTCAACAGTTTTCCATGAAAATCTACGGACTGTAAGTTCTTCTACAGCTTTGTCCAGCAAACTTGGGAAAAATTCTCTTGATAAACATTGTAAAGTAAAACAATGGCATTATCCAAAACATCTTACTATGATAATGCCTTTTTAATCTAGTACATGTTGCAAAATGTGGTGCACAAAATGATCAAATGTTTCCTACTTTTGTGTGATTTAACTAAGCAGCAAAAGTCAAGGATTACATTAAAATAATGACACAATGACAACATGACAACCACACGTCACGTTTTATTATGTACATCAAAGTCGACCACAGAGATTATGACTTGATACAAATGTATACGATACAAAAAGCCTGAGTGAAAACATTTAAACATACATAACAAAAGTTCCTCCACATTTTATTAACACAACATTATGCATTAAGGTTAAAGAACATACTATAAATATACAAAGCAAAAAAAACACAGAAACACAAGAGAATTTGACTTGATTTACTCCATCCACTATACAGATGAGCTGTTTGAGGGTTGCAGTGTGAAACCACAGATCAACAAAACAACCGTTCGTAATGAAGCTGCATTAAGAGAGAGCGGTACGGCCGCTCTGATAGAGTGACTGCAGAGCGCTGCTTGTGTATTACAGAGCACTTTATCATAGGTGGGTTTTCTGCAGACCCCTGCGTCCCATGTTCCCGCTCTTCCTCCCCAGGCCCCCCGCGGCTGGCGTGATCTATTGCCGTTCTGCAGCGCGGCTAACGATAAATCACCATAATGCAGAGCGCTGATGATCACGGCCCTGCGCGAGGAGATGAGATGAATCGAGCGGGTGGGGTGGCTGTACAGTACAGCTTGGCTGGTTACTGATGGGGTTTGTTGTTTCACAGTGCGGTACCTTGGCAGGGGTGGAGGCCCCTGGGTATTAAGTACTACATCGAGACACTGTTTGTTTTAGTGCGAGCGTGTGAAGTTGCGAGGACGTGTTTGGAAAGGGTGCACGGGGACGCAGGACGTGTTGAGAAATGCGACTTTTGCTGGGTCAGAATTAGCCAAACACTGATTAAGACACAACACTGCATTCTGGTTAGGGCACAGAAAAGGACATACAAAAGACACAGTACTCTTCAAGGGTAGAACAGAAGGGGGGAGAAAAACTGCAAATACATCCAGAGGGAATAGCTAATGCAGAACGCATGCAAAATTCTGCAAGCACAAACAATTAAAAACGCATTTATATCAATAGCCGGATTTTAGCCTCATTTTAGCCTCAGTTGAGGCTTCGGTTCAGATAAACAGGCGGAACAGGAAATAGCACACGGCGCTTTGTGATGTGTCACTGCGCGTGATAAATAAAGAACAGATGTAAGTCAGCTGTCGTGAAAGTGATAATGTCTCAATATAACTCCTCTTTACTCCTGAAACACCACCAAAATCGTGACCGTAACCTCATACAGACGAATCTTCCCAAAACAAGAAGGAGAGCAGAGCTTGTGTGTTCGGTGTAGACGCAGTTTCAGCGTGTTTCATCAGGGTGAAGGTGAGGAGCGGCGACGAGCGCTTCTGTTGACATTAGTTTACACGCTGTTTGCTGGTTGTTGCATGTCATGCGCCGGATGCCTCAAAGCTCACTTCATCAAATCAGACAGAGACGCCACGTTGAGTTACAGAAAAAGAAGAAAATAAAGAGGGAGAGGAGTACAGGGAGAGAAATCGAAGGTTTTGTTGGTGATGTAACACCTCAGGTCGAATTCACATGCCCGAGGCGGATCTCAGAAGCTGCTTTAAACTCCTGGTTTTCGATTCTCTCTCCCGGCACACAGAAGGGGTTCGAGTCTCTCAGCACTTAAAGAGAATCACTATCTGTGAGAGAAATTAAGCTATTGAAATTAAATCCCTCCTTTCAAAGAGACGATTTAGCTTTATATCTTCACACATTTACACTGACATAAAGGCAAATAAAGTTAAAATATAACTGAATTTAATTAGCTCATGCACATTTAATTCCTAGTGGAAAATAAAATTCTCCTGCGTTGCCATAAACACACCTAAACGTTAGATTGCATCACTAAATACTGTATGACATAACTGAACGAGAAATTTCAATTCTTTTTTACCTTTAGTGGAAAATCTTTCACTAGTTTATCTTGTCTTAAGTTTTTCCCCAGAACTCCATGTGCTTTTTTGACAGGTGCAGTTCAACCGACAGAGACGGAGACAGACGCATCTCACAGTGAAGCTGTAAGTGACACAATGACCTGTTAGAAATATGCAAGGTATACAGCAAAATAAATCCAGTTTATGACAAAAAATGCAGTTTCATTTGGCCATTTTTTTCTCCGTTCATCTGTCATTGACCACCGTGGTTCATTTTGTACCTGCCTTTGCCTGCTGCACCTAAATAATAGAAAAAATCGATCCAAAACTGCCCAATTTACCCCCAGTCTGAAACAAAGTTTACAGAAACGACATGGTCAGAAGTGTACAGACTCAGTGTTTTCAGTCTTTAATCTGGCCTAATCTTGAGACGCAGAACACCAGCTCATCCTGCTGTTTCCCCCTTTATCCTTTCATTGTGTCATCCAGCCCTGCCACCCCTCCCTGAGCGTGCTAATTCCCTTTTGATGAGGCGTGCTAAAGAAATCCTTTTTCCATGCTTCTAATTCCCCTCTGGCTCTCTAAGCAGAGATCGGAGTAACAGATTTCGGGCCCTCTGCCATTCTCCTCGTTCCATAAAAGAACCCGTCTGCTCTCAGATCAGTGATCTCCCAGCTAACAATTTCTAGGTTGTAAAAACGTTTCCGTAACGTTGCTATTAAGTGACACAAACATTAAATATTACTTCGGAAGTTCTGGGAAAGTTCAAAACATCCAGTTATTTAGACACTGGATTAAGGTTATTGCTTCATTATAATTATTCACCTGATTATGCTACTAAAACTTTTTTTAAATTCTGTAACGTTTTTATAACGTTCCACTAACAACTTAAAAATAACTTGTTTGATATGTGACATATAACATTAAAAAATTCTATTGTTAATGCAAGAATATCTTTTACAGACCTTGTAGAGAACATTAGCCAGCGTTCTGAGAACGTTTCCTGTTAGCTTGGCTCCACTCGTTAGAAGACTCACACCCCGCATCATCTACACTGAATACAGAACAGATCATAATGATAAAAATGGGCCTATTGTTTAATGCAGTGGTTCTCAACAATTGTTTTGGCCTGCAACCCTCTTTTTAAGGTTCAAACTTCCAGGATTCATGTAACAGCAGCTTTGCATCCAGGTCACCTAAAACTTTAAAAACAGTAGAAGCTGCATGTTTAATATATGGGTCAAATACAAAGCAACAACAGTTGTGAGCCCAATGTTAAAAACCTTTTAACACAACATACCAGCTAACAATTTTAGGTTGCAAGAACATTTCCCTAACATTTCTATTAAGTACCAAAAACATTGTAAATGTTTTTTTTTTTTAAAACATCCAGTTTTAAACATTGTATTACTTTATTGCTTGGTCATAAAAAAATTTAAGTTTACAACCCCTCCACTAGAAACTTAAGAATATCATTTTTGATACATGATATAAACATTTAAAAATGTTCTAGTAATGTTACTGCAAGAATGTTTTTGATAACTTTGAGAAAACATTAGCCAATGTTCTGAGATAGTTCCCCAGTACATTCGATATACTTTCTATATTGTAGACTTTGCTTTCTGGTGTGCTGTGCTCACAGCCTCTGAATGTTTTACTGTGATGGTAACTAGCTCCTCCATTTCTCTCTCGGCGTCTGTGGCAGGTCAGGTTATTAATGAGAAGCAGCTGGGACCAGTGCAGGTACACGCACAGCCAGACAAAGCCCAATATATAACCGTGAAGCTATAAAAAACGAGCTGATGTAAATGAGAGGGAAGATAGGAGGGTTGGGGGCTCTCAGAGCAGAGCAGGGCTTTGGGTTCCTCCTGTTGAGACTGAGGAGGAAAGTCACAGGTCAGCTGATAGCACCGGTACATAAAGAGACACTTACCCGGCGGAGGCCGACCCGTACGCTTCCCTGACGACCAAGGGGGTCAAAGGTCAGCTCTTGAGAGGTGTAGTGGTGCAGCTCTCAGACGGACATTTTCAGCCTTGTGTGGCACTTAGCCAAAGGTGACAGCTGTGCGAGAGGTGGGGATGTGTTCAATCAAATGTGAGGTGGATCTCAGCCACAGTGGCTTGCAGTGGTTTACAGTGGCGGTATATCATAGACAGCCATGGCTTCAGTTGCTAGCTGACGATTATTTCATCTTGACAACAACACTCGTCCCCTCACAGACATCATGCACAATTTAGAATATTGAGCCTGGGGGATATAAAATTAGAACACAAAATCTGAACCGTCCAATCGAGAACTTTTGCTGATCATTAACAAAATAATCTGTCAGTATCTACCAACCCATATCATAAAAATGTGTGGTAATCACTTGCTTTGAAAATCAGTTACAGTAACGCTTAATATATTAAAAAACCTATTTGCTAGGTCAGAATTTCAACCTGTAAACCATAAACTTTATAACAAAAACAAACAGCGTCCCAGAATACAGAAAACTAACAGAATATCTTATATTATAAAGATCCCCTAAGAAACGCTTTTTCTTTTATGTCTAACTTACCAAGTAAATTACGTGCATCCAAAAACAACAAAGGTGCATGACATGCCTGCGTCCCCTTTAATTCATTCTGTATCCATTCCTTTGTCCTGCAGTGAATAATTTTGGATCACCTTTTGGGGTCAGAGAGAGAGAGAGAGAGAGAGACAGAGAAAGAGAGAGAGGCATGGTGGAATAAACAAATCACCTCGCATCTAGGTCACACAGCAGCGTGTCCACCGCATCGCTGGCGCCTATGAAGACCAGACTAACAGCAACAGAAGATACAGTAAGAATTTCCCCCCACAACAACACAAGAAGAGCTTACAGTGCACTTTGTAAAGGCAGGTGACGTGTACGAAAGGTCTGGTGAAGTTTCCCAAAGTAAAAGATGCAGATAGATGATGTCAGAGGAGGCAGGGGCTCATTTGTAGTGCAGGGGTGTCGTGTGGGCTTACGCAGACACATGCTCCCAATTAGCTGGCCTTCCTCATGTAAATGCCCTATAAATTATCCCCCGTGCTACAGGATTAGCTGCTCATAAAGGGAGTTAGCATCTCAATAAAGAGACAGGTTTACTGGAAGAGCAAATTAGTGGAAGGGAGAGACAGGGGTGGGAGGGGCACGCTGCAGGAAATCATGCAAGCGTGTGTTGATTTGTGGTGTTTATGTTTATATTTGCATATCATCTGTTTTATTATAGATTAGTAATCCCGGACAACAGGGAACGTTCCCAGAACATTGGCTAATGTTCTCTGGAAGTTCTCTTAAAGTTATCAAACACGTTCTGTAACAGCAATGATAGTAGAGTGTTTTTTATGTTATATATTAAAATATAAATATATATTACATCATTTTAAAAATTGAATAACGTTCTTATAGTCAAGCAATAACGTTAATACAATGTCAATGTAAAAAACTGGATGCTTTGAACTTTTGTAGGACATAATATTTTAGATGTTTTTGTTACTAATGGAAACATTACAGAAACGTTTTTATAATCTAACATTGAGAATTGGGATGAGATCACGGTATGGATCTGAAAAAGAGTGCATGGCTTTAATTCATGCGATTGTGAACTGCATTAGGAAGGAAAAACCTGTCATCATTTACTCCACGTCACACCAAACCCGTGTTTGTGTCTTTCCTCCAGAGAAGATGTCAGACATGATGTTTACTGTTTATTTTCCATGTGCTGAAAGTAAATGCTGACCACAGGCTGTTTCACTGAAAAAGAAAGTGACACGGGTTTGAAATGACTTGAGTGGATGATGACAGAATTTTATTATGGGATGAGCTGTTCCTTTAACAACAAGATTAACAAGGCCATTACTCGAGTAATACCTAGAAAACACCGAAAGACAAACCGTGATTAATGAATAATCATGGCTGGGAATGAGGTCTGTGCTAGAGGATAAGGAAGCATGTATCCGATTTTAAAAGTGCTGCCAGTTTGTGTGTAAGTGTAGACATAAGTGTTGTCATTTAGCTGCTCTGGCTACAGAAACAGACACCTGACCTGACAGAAAAAGGAGAGGTGTGGGGTAAACAGCAATGGCCAGAACAGTCACTGGAGAACCCCACACAGATATTCTTCCCTTAAAGTCAACACCAATATCGGCTACAATACAACTGCTACAGATAACCAGATTAACTAGCATTAAAAATGAGATTTTTGGAATAATAAAATACATTGTTGGATGAGACCGTTTTGATCTCAATCTGTCACATCTTTGATTTTTATTAATTTTTAACCGTAAAAAGTTACAAACTGCAGCTTTAATATGGACAGACAATTATGAAAACATACATAAACTGTCATTAATTTTACAGAAAAGTCAAACATTGTGATTCTGTGGCATTTTCAAAAACACAACAATGTTAGCACAGCTAATGTCATTTCTGTAGTTTATCCGACCAATAGCAGAAGATCTGGGACGACTATTTATTATTTATTTGGTAAGTTCATTTGGTAACGTCTCTAACACATTTGACTATAAAACATATGGCTCCGGATGTGACATTATTTAACACAGTGAGTGCAGTAATTTATTAGGCTTAAAATTACGAAATGCCAAGAATTATTAAGCTTGGCATCAAGTCTGGCACAATCATCAGTGCCACGTATACATTGCCAGATATTTTAAAACAACCAAACCAATCTTGCTTGGCACTCTCATCTTCAGCCACAAAATGAAGCAAAACATACGTCCATGCACACACACTTTAATTAAGAGTCTTTGGTAACACACACACACACACACACACACAAATTCAAAGTCATTGTGACCATATTCTTTAATTATGTTTAGTCCACACACACACACACACACACACACACACACACACACACACACACACACACACACACACGGGATTGTTGAATAAACGAAAGGTGTGGTCGGATTAAGTTAATGCAGGATCTGCTGTGTCCAGATCAGGCAGCAGATGGCGCTGTGCTGGCAGTGCCAGGAGATAATGGGGACAGATCGGGCCGCATTACTGCCCATTATCTTCTAATTACTCGTGGAGGAGCGCTGATCCCGGCGTTTGTAAGGAGAAGGCAGAGCCGGGATTACTCGCGCTGTCTCCTCGGGGACTGCAGAGATTCAGCCGGGCTGGTGGGCTACAGTGAGATCTTCAAGAAAACAATCCCTTTCCATTCCTTCCTGTCTTTCCTTCCGTCTCAACAGATATCTCCATCCAGATGTCTTGGAGATAGGCAGGGCTCTTCCCTGTTAACATATTTTGGTTGTAATAACGTTTCTGTAACGTTTCCGTTAAGCAGCATAAACGTTAAAATGTTATTTTTAAAGATTCAGGACCAGGAACGTGCGGTTTTTAGACGTTGTATTAACGTTATTGCTTGATTATACGTTATGCAGTTTTTTAATTCTGTAACGTTTCTAAAACACTTAAGAATAAAGATATATTATATTAATATCTATATTAATATTTGATATATAACGTTATAAAACATCATACTAACGTTACTGCTAGAATGCTTTTGATAACCTTGAGAAACTTTAGAGAATCAGCCAATGTTTTAACAACGTTTCTTGTTAGCTGGTTAGTGATTGATACTCTTCTTTTCACACACATAGGCTACAAATTTAAAGTCTGATCACCTGCCGTAGGCAAAAGAGAAACATCATTTTACCGTGACCTCTGGCACCGTCTCTCCCTCCACACAGACAGACACCATCCAAAATTTACACTTGCCAAGCATCAAATGTGAGTATATATCGGCTTTGGAGAGTTAATATTACAGGAGTTCTTGGCAGTAATCTTTTTAAGAAGCTGTAGTATCAATTGAATAAATCCAATAAGAAACATCCCTTACTAACACTAA
>JAZGTK010000601.1:0-59890 GCA_036877625.1 Ambastaia sidthimunki
ACATAATTAAAAAAAAAGTTTCTGTTATTTATATGAATATAAATATAACAGAAACTTTTTTTAATTATGTGAAATTATCCTCTCTTCTATATATTTATAGAAATTTCACATAATTAAAAAAAGTTTCTGTTATGTTTATATTCATATAAATAGAAACACATTTCTGTTATTTCATAGTTTTGATGAGTTTACTATTATTCTAAAATGTGGGGGAAAAAACAAAGAATGAGTAAGTGTTTCAAAACTTTTGACCGATAGTGTATATACCTGAAAATTTCAAAACAGCTGCTAAAAGTGCTTTGGGTTCATACAAGAGTCGCTAAGTTAGTCTCACAGCAACAAAAACCCAGTGATTTGAGTGATTAGTTCCAAGTAATTAATCAGGCTAAGAATACATTGGCAAAGTATTCATGCATGTAGAGGAGCGTTTAGAAATTAAATGTGCTGTTTTACGTTGTGTAATTTAGCCAGAATAAATTACTGGTTTTAAATGCATATCATCACTCTCAACTGATTCTTTTCATGTTCACAAGGGAGTCATTTAATTTCTGAGAGAGAGGCAGTTTGTCATGATCTAGGTTTTAAACTTCTGTTTACCAGGTGATCCTCCAGAGCCGTGTTTTTCAGACAAATAGTGCTCTGAAATAAAGTTCCTCACGACCTTCACGCAGGAACGTCCTGCCTTGTTGAACGATGGGCGGCAGATTTTGGTTTGGAGGTGTTGATTGGCCGTCCGATGGAAGTGAGAGGGTGATAAAAAGCAGTCTTGTCCTGCTAGATCTTGTTTTGATTCCTGTTCTCCCTCCTTCTCCTCTAACCTGAGGTGTCCCGCTGTTCGCCACAAGGTCCCTGCGCGGGTGATTGAAATCTGTGGACTCGAAAATAATCCACACGCGGGCTGTTCTCACGCTCCGCTCCAGCTGTGAACTGGAGAGGCCTAACAACTGAGGGGACAGGGAAGAGAACTCAGCATCTGCTTTCCTCCATCATCTTATTGACTTTTCATTTTTATAAGTGTAGACTGCATAATGAATGCCTTCTCACTTTGGAGAGAGCGGGATATGATTTCATTAGCGACGGGTGACCGAGAGGACACGAGCGTGTGTAGACAGGCTCTGGAGGCTGGGCAAGGACAACAGGAAGAGCCCTGTGACAGCAGGGACTCAGAGGTGACATACACACACACTCGAGAGCAGAAATGCTGCCAACATCAGAAGTGACTTTGCTTATCCGTTCCAACACGTTCTGGAGGTGTGGTTTGGTATTTAAAGGGACAGTTCACCCAAAAAGACAATTCTGTCATGGTTCACTTATGTTGTTCCAAACCTGCAGCCAGTTATTTCTCTGTATAACATAAGAGCATACAGTCTTAATTTAGTTGTTATGCAGCCATAAAATGACAGTTTATAATGACCACATCCATCAAGCCCCAGAAAGGACAAGAAAACAGTTTATAAGTTTATAGGACTTGAGTGTTCTGAACCACATGATAGTTTTGTATGAAGGGCACACAGACAGTTTTTAATTAATTATTCACAACCTTTTATAATGTTTTTGGGTTTTTTGTGATTGACCCTGGAACTACAGTTCATGCTGTACTGAATATTTTCCTGTAGCTCAATTGGTTGAGCATTGAGTTAGCAGCACAAGTCATGTGGGTTCGATTCCTGGAGAACACACATGCTGATTAAAATATATATATTTTGAATGCAAAGTTATTTTGGATAAAAGCATATGGCAAATGCATAAATGTAAATGCATTTAAAATGAAATACCATTAAATGGTAAGAGCAAAACACTCTAATTTGGAAGTAAAAATACTTTTTGAACAAAAATACTTTTGCGTTCCAATGAAAAAATAGAAGCAGGTCTGGAATACCACAGGGGTGAGTAAATAAACACAGTTTTCGTGTTTTTGGGTGAATATTTCTTTAAATATCTGGGCAAAGAAATCCGTGAGCTACCTCCTTGAGAGAGGCACTTAACCCTGGGCTGCTCCGGGGCAACCTGTAATAAGTGCACTACAAGTCGCTTTGGATAAAAGCATCTGCTAAATTGCTACTTACTTCACATTGACATGACACCAAAGGGGTGTTCAGACTCGCTGAGACTCGCGGTGACAAAGTGGCCGTAACTCATTCATTTGTAATGAGAGCTGGGGATTTGAGGCGGCCTGAGCGACAGCAGCCGTTGGAGTTGTGACCAAAATGAGCGGAGTTCAACTGCATGCAAATAAGTAACCATGTGATATGGTGACTCCACTTACTAAAAGTACCGTGAAGTCCTTAATGGTGACACCATGATACTTTAAAATATATACTAGATGCACTGAAATGTACATACCAGGGGGATTAACATGATAAAAAATGGTAAAAATGTCTAAAAATAGTAATTTAAATGGTGTATATAAAAAGACCATTGTAATAGCATCATACCTTGTCCAGATTTTGTAAATGTACCAGTAGGAATAACTACTACACTTTTATCCAAAGCAACTTATTCTTTTTTATCCAAAGCATTCAATGTATACATTCAATCTGTATGTGTGTTCCTGGGATTCGAACCCACAACCTTTTGGGTGGCTAATGCAATGCTTTACTGGTTGAGCTGCAGGAAATCCAGTAGCGTGTTAAACTCCAGTAATATAATCAGTGTGAGTGTGAACGCCCCTTAAATTATGTGATGCATGAACTTTTAGGCAGGAGAGAAAATGCTGTCCACATAATTTCCATCAGTATGCAAAAAAGTTATGCATGTATTTCAATTTCTAAGTCAGTAGTACCTTCAGGGAAAGCTCAACATAAAATCAAAAGTTTCTATTCCGTCGCATCCACCGCAGAGCAAAAGAGAGTGAATTTAAATGTAGGTGTACCTCGAAATTTTAAATCGGCTGCATCGGAGAGCTCAGATCTCACGTGGGAATCCTCAATTAAGAGTTCCAATGGCACCCAAAATCCAGCGATTTGACTGATTAGTTCCAAGTAATTAATCGGGGGTGAGAATACATCGGCGGAGTGCGTGCACACGTAGAGGAATGCTTAGAAATAAATGTGCTGTTTTATGTTGTGTAATTTAGCCAGAATAAATTGCTAGTTTTAAATGAATATCATCATTTGTAATGCCGCATTGCCTCTTAGAGGTAGAAGCTTAAACCCTGTCGTCAAGGATAGAGAGAGAGAGAGAGAGAGAGAGAGCAAGAGATTACCTACCTAAAGGACGTATGGAGATTAATGCATACAAATACAAACATCAGTCTTCTCTGCTCTGTTTCTCAATTATGACAACAACTCTGATTATTCGTCTCTTTAGACTGTCCGCAAGCCACACCCCCACACATGCCGCACGCCTACAGATTAATGCGGACCACCAAAATGTACATGTTTGCCTTTTATTGATGACGGTCATCAGGTTCAGATAAATAATTTATCGTTCCGTTCAAATGTTTTAGTCTTTTATTCTCTCTGTTTTTGTGCCTCTGTTCTCAGCAAGCTACTTTTATTCATACAGGTACCTTCAGGAATAAAGGATCTTTTTTTTAAGAGACCCCTAAAAAGGACTGTTGCTGACATTTCTTTGGCTTGCGTCAGCTTTGGCTGTTTACTTATATGGTCACAGTAATTCATAAAGTCAGAACCTCAGTGTGTTTTATCGACAGCGTACTTCACAGAGGGCAACGTCGTCCAAATCCTTAGTCTATAGCTTGAATAATAACAGAGCACAATATGTGTATGTACAGCGTATTATTTTTGTGCTATATAGGTTATATAAGGAAGGCTATCGAGTAGACAACTTTTCTTACATCACCTTTTTAACATATTTTAAAGTCAATGACCGATCACGTCTGTTTTACCTTAAGGGAATTTTTAAACGTGAATGATTTTGTAGGGTCTCATATTTATTTGTGGCATAAGTATCTCTTCATCTCAACACACCATCTGGGTTTCCACAGCGAGGTCATTTATTCATTCCACTTCATTCCCAGAGAAGGTTTTCATTTCCTCTAACCTCAAAACAACAATTAATCATCAATCCTCGGTTTTGATGAGGGGTAAATCTGTATCAATTAATATTCAAGAGCAGGTCGTTAATATCCGTCGCATATCATTTCTCATTTAAATCACCTGGATGAGTGGAAGGGAGAGAAGATCCGTGAGGTGCTGACGTCTGACTGGCTTTGGGAAAGTAAGGATGTCCTTGTCCAAATAACAAGTGTTTGTCCCTAACATGTGTACCTTCACTGAGAAAAATCTCTGAAGTAATCAAACGATTGCCATCTTGGAAAATAGACCTTCTTACAGGGAACTTCTCAGAACGTTCTCCTAAAGTTCTTTTAAAGTTATCATAAAACATTTATGCAGTAATGTTAATAGAACTTTTTTTAAAGGCTATTATTAAGTTGTTAGTGGAATGTTTTAAAACTGTTACAGAATTAAAAAAGTTTCTAATGGAAATGCTAGGGAAACATTCTTACAACCTAAAATTTTTAGCTGGGAAGATAAATGTGGCGCAGTATCAAAATATGGAACAATTGTGTTTTTGTTTTTAAATTAAGTGCAATTTTCTTTCTGGTGTTGTATTTGCTGTTAAATAAAAAGTGTGGGCAGGACATATGGAAGGGCGTGTCCTTTTTTAAAATTAGCCAATAGGCTTTAGTCACAGCCATGATTTGCTGCTTGCTTGTTCGTTGAGGGTGGTATTTGGGGTGGGACATTCTTATTTAAGAGAGAATTTGATTGGCCAAAACAATCTGTGTAATGCTTCATAAGATGTTTCATAAATGTTTATACACTAGGATACAAACATTAGCATAGAATACTAACAATACAACTAAACTAACAGTCATAGACTGTTGTGCCTACCAGCCATGATTTGTCCTATATTGTAATTAAAAACAAAATGTAAAAAATTTCTTTTTTTGTGGGATTTTAGTAAAGAAGGAAAGAGAGAAGGGAAGGAGAGGAAGGAAGGAAATAAGGGAGGGAGGGAGCGAGAGAGGAAGAGGAAGGACGGAAAAAAAGGAGGTGGAAAAAAGGAAGGAAGGGAGGGAAGAAAAAAGAAAAATAAGTTAGTTCTTGACAGTCCTCTCTCTGAAGATGATCGTATGCTTTGTGGTGGATTTGTCCATGAGCACATCTCTGGCCACCGCTGTGCTGTGTGATACGGTCAAGAGAGGATTAATCAAATATGAGTGTAAATTAACACTTTATTAGCATTCTCTCCTCTGGCCTCATCAGCATAATCAAAATTAGCTTTGCCTTATCATCAAGCACGTCTTTAATCCCCAGCCAACATAATTAATATAGATTCAACTTTTTGTGTTTCCTTTTTCCATTCTTTTTTATAGATATCAAATGATATCAAATTTCCATAATTATAAGAGAAAAGAAGAACAAGCCATGAAGTAGCGAATAACGTTCCTTTTTATATTCAACATCATCCTACCCTCAACCATTGCTTATCACACATCACATTTTTAAGTAACTTCAAGATGTTAAGCTGTACCACACATTTGTTTCTTTAGCTCTGTGAGAAAAAAAGAAGTTTAAGATGAAACCTCGAGCACAGCAAGACATTTGACTTCCTACAGGGCAGAGAAACTCAGCCGTGATAATCTGAAACTGACTCCTACCCAAACCCAGACATAAAAAACACAAAAAACTTGCATCAGTGCAGAGAAGCTCAACACTCTCTGCACTGATTCTAAATGCACAGGAAAACAACAAGCTACAGAACTGCAAAACAAAATTTACACACTGCGAAATTATTTTAAGTTAATCGCTTAAAAACGTTGAGGGGTATTGTTACCCCTTAGAACCCTGTTGTAGGATGTTTAAAACATACTGGATCCATGTTTCTACCAGATAGATGCAGGTTTGAATCTGATCTGCATAATTGTGTTTACATTACGCGCATGTATTTGGCACCCACTTTAATCTAAAGCAATTTATGTGAAAGCGGTTTGTGTTTTCCTGTAACTCCCCGGGGCAAAATAATCTACCAAACCCCTCACACACACTTCCTTGTCTGTAATGTTTAGTATAATAAAATAGAATTAAAATAGAAAACGTTTTTTATAAAACAAACACAAAAAAAATTGGCATGACATCTAAATAAAATGTGTCATGTTTTTAGCTACTTTATTGGACCAAGTCAAACAGGACTTGAGGAAAAAGAATGTCTTGTTGAGCAAATACAGAAAACAATAAGTAAATAAATGGATGAGAAGTGTTAGGGAGACAAGAGAGGGAAGCAGATGTAAGAGTGAGGAAAAAAGACAGTTTGCTTTTTGTCATGCACACACACACACGCATTCTATGCAAACAAACAAAGCCTTTGAAAGTTTGCTCTCCAAGGTCAGAGAAGACGTGGACGATACGATAGCTGTGGTGAATAATATAGTCTGTGAAGCCATTGTATTATGTGTGTGTTTGGGCGGGGGGGTTGGGGGGGCAGTGGATTAAAGGCTCCAGTGACAATACAAAGTTTCTCAGCAGCTCTTGGTAAATAAAATCGAAATCAGTTCTACTTTTCTTGCTTCATCTTGAGTGCATGAGACAAAACAAACCTTTCCCTGCTTCCCTATCATGTTTGCAAAAGTCTGAAAAATTATGATAATAAAATATGTTTAAATATGTCTCTCCAGTAGATGTTTATTAATAACAAGTCTAGTTAGCTGGTCTCCCAGGTTAGGTTAGGTCATTTTGTGCACTTGTCATTTGATCCACCTGGGAAACCAAGCAGTCGACAAGCTAAACTAGCTGAAGACAATCCTGTCTAAACTGGGTTGTCTTCAGCTAGTTTAGAGTTGATGTTCAAAAATCTCATGAGCTGCTTCAATAGCACTGTCCACATAAGTTAGCATCTAAACTAACATGCTATTTGAATAGAAAACTTTAAGCCGGAAACATTCAGTAACAGCCCTGTCTCTTCTGTCCACTCTGTAGCCTCTACAAGAAGACCATTCTTGATTGTATGTGGTTTATGTGGACCACACAGTTTAAATATGTGTTAAATTAAATTTTATGTCTTAAAGCTTCTCTCTCTCTCTGTGTAGGCTCAGAGATGGTGGAGGCCCAGTGTCAGAGGTTCGAGGTGAGAAGCAGTGATGGAGAGCGAGTTCTCTTCTCTGCTGATGAAGAGGAGATCAGTATTGGCACAGATAAACTAAGGGTCACAGGTAGCAATAAAGCACACAAACAAACACAAACAAATTACATACATGACTCATATACATATACAGTACTGGCAGAAGTGTAGGATACTACACAGCCAAGAGTATGTGAACACCTCTTCTGATTAATGGGTTTGCTAGGCCTTTTAATTTAAGTGAAGACAATCTTAATACGATTCCATACAATGACATTATGGAGAATTGTGTGCTTGGTCAGGGCAATTTCAGCATGACAATGCCTCTGTGCACAAAGTGAGGTCCATAAAGAAATGATTTACTGAGTCTGAGGTTAAAGTAACTTAACTTACCTGCACAAAACTCAGACCTGAACCCCACTGAGCATCAGTCCTTGATCTGGGAGCAAATGCAGGGATCACATAGTGGAAAACCTTTTTTGTACAGTTGCCAGTTTTTTGTTGAGCCAGGTTTTAAGAATATGTTTCAAGGCACTGTATATACTGTCCAGCTAGCAGGGAATGCTCCCAGAATGTTGGCTAACATTCTCTAATAGTTCTCTTAAAGTTATCAAAAATATATGTAAAAAACATTATTTTTAAGTTGTTAGTTAAATAATTTAAAATGTTACATTTAAATTATGTTCTTATAACCAAGCAATACGATTAATACAATGGAACTTTCATAGAACATTTAAAATAACATTTTTAACGTTTTTGTTACTTACTCGAAACATTAGGGAAATGTACCATTTAAAATTGGCAGCTGGGTAGTAACCTGCCCTTACATTAAAATGCAAATAGATGATTTCAAATAGATTTTACTCATGTGGGTCTCTCTCTCTTTTTCTGTTCTCTGTCTAAACCAGAGCATGCTGGGAGGTCAAGTGGAATAGCTAGAGGTCAGGGACAGAAAGGCCACATGCTCTGTAATTGGGTAGATCTGTCCATTACCTTTTTTCACAGAAAGACATCGGTTGAGACAGAGAGAGAGAAATGCATAAATGAAATACTGTGGTTCTTCAGAGGTGAGTCTAAAAGGCTAAAAAAGTGTCAGGAAGAGAAACTGCCCTCTGGAGAACAAGAGAATGGAGAGAGAGACAGAGAGAAACTGGTTGATGGAGAGAACTGAGAGAAAGTGAATGTCTTAAAGGAACAGTGCGACCGTATAGTATGTTGTCAATTTCTCAGCTGTTTTAGACCAATTTGCTGCCACTTGTTACACAAATGTAGGTATTTATTAAAAATTTTATGTATTTCATAGTTCATAGTGACTGTTACAATCGGTGTGAACCGGTAGTTGCAACTGACTCTTTTTTGAGTCGCAACTATGTTTTCTGACATAATTTAAAGTGAAATGGTAAAATAGAGGGCGTGGCTTGTTTTTTCCCACTGGGAATGGATTGGCTAGCAGCAGGCTGATTGTTGAATGGGAGTGGTTAACATGACTCTGCCCAGACTGATGTCATCAAAGAAGACCTGCTGTTCTAGAGGGGATGTTTATAGATTTTAAGGTTACAAAAGCACAATAATAAAAAAAAGACATGTACACAGAGTCTTTTAATGTCTTTTAAGGCAAAGTCTTTTATAATAAACACTGCAATATTCCATCAAAAATAAGAACAGTATATTTTGATTTCATGGTCACAAAAGGACACTTTGGAAAGCAGTACATTTATAAAAAATAACTCTGTGACTAAATTTATTCCAAGAACTATATTCCAAGTCTTCTGAAGTCACACAATAGCTTTATGTGAGGAACAGACCAAATTTTGAATCGTTATTCACATTTTTTAATCTGAACACAGGCTGGAGGCAAACTCAATGCAAGCTTTGTTGAGGGGAAAATGATAAGTGAATTTGGAATTGTTTCTCATACATAGATGTTCTGATTTTAGAACACTTAAAATATAGGCCCATAAAAGCCATATGGACTGCTTTAATGTTTTTTTTTAATCTTTTGTGTAGCTTGAGGGACTTGATCACTGTGAACTATTCAATAGCAAGAGCTGCCTAATGATTCTTCAAAAAGTGATCCTTTTGTTTTCCACAGAAAAATAACAGCATATGGGGTTGGAATGACACGAGAGTGTCTAAACGACGACAGAATGTTAATTTTGGTGAAGCTGTTCTTTAAAATGTAGAGTGAACCTAATGAGATCAGCTGCTTAATTTCTCTCCCAAATATGGGAGAGAAACAGGCAAACACAAATTGAAAAGGAAGGAAGACTTTTTTTAAAAGACTTAAACACATTTTCAGGAAACATTCTGCTGTGAAATGGAATATGTTTCAAATATTGAAGAACAAATTACTACACTTCCAGATTACTTATAATTCATCACTTTATACTTCATCTCTTAGTATGAGGTACAATGTCTAATCTGAGCTACTTTATTATTATTGGTGTAGAAGGTACAACAGAGAATACATATACAACAATGGTAGAGGATAAAGGAATTTGGTAAAAAAGTAAGCTAGATATTTAATTTCTGTATTGTGTATGTGTGGGTGTGATGTTACTTGTCTAAGTCTTAATGGTAAGTGGAGTGAATTTGGTTTCTGATGTTGCTGTTTACACCTGGTATTTACATGCATTTGAAATACATCTTTCCACTTGTGATTAAACTTTTAAAGGCCGAAGATGTCCTGTGAAGTCTTGCACACATACAGTAAGAGACTGTAAACCTAGCAGTTGTAGTTTGCATAAGCTATCTTTAAAACCTTTGTTTTTGTATACACAGTAAAATATTTATAACAAGATCTTCATTTTCATCCATTTAGCTTGACACGTTGAGTTGAAATTGAGTTTTTAGGGCTTCAGCTTGACTTCCTTCATCTATTATTAAATTTAATAAATGTTTTAAAAAGTGCATTGAACTTATAAGCTATACGTAAATTGCCCACCTCTGAGATTTTAACTGTTTACGTTTTTCTTATTGTAGGTGCACCTTTCTTGTTGTCTGAATGCATCACAACACATTTACACTTCAAATATGATTCTAAACTGGTTTGAGTGATTAAAACACAAACACTTTTCCACCTATTTACATCTGTATTTACTGCTGTCCACTTGTGATTGGATCACCGGAGACGGATGTTAATACCAGGTGCAAACGCTGCCATATGGCATCTTCAGAACCACGCAAACACACACACTCTTTTCTTTTGAAGTTCTGAGTAATGAAGCTGTATATTAATTTTGTGAAGCTCAGGCAGTTTTGTTGTGCTGTCTCAGAAAAGTACATAAGGCTGATCATTAGTTCTAAGATCTTGGCCTCTTTTATCACACGGTCAGCTGGCTTCAATCTGATTGAGTTTACTGTGCAATTGCATTAGATGAACAGTTTACAGTTTTAGATAAATTGTTGATGTATTATAAGTAAAAATAAATTAAGCAGAAAGAGTAAATCAAACCACTGTCAACGGTAAGACCACAGAATAATGAATTCTCTTGTTCTGCAGATCCTCAAACCATTATGATTCATGGTGATTCAATATTTCACAAATATGTTACAGTAGCCTTTCTGACACTGTGGTCGCAAGTGCTGTTTGCCACAATTATTTTTGTCTGTATGACTATAAACTCTCTCTCTCTCTTTCTTTATCTTTCATTATCTCTAGGCAACGAGGGAGTTGTGTTTAGTCATTCTGTGGAAACGCCGCATGTTCGAGCTGAACCATTCCAAGACCTGAAGTAAGGCCTGGTTTTCTTAATATAACACATTATTATTCTACATGTGATTCACACAGAGAACAAGAGAGAAAAGAGAGAAAAAAGGAACAGACAGAGATAAAGTACTGCATCAAGTCATGAACCTTAAAGAATGTCCATCTCCTAATTGTCCATAGAAGCTTTATATCCTCAATATTCCATGACAAAGTGTCCCATTGACGCCCTGTTACGAGAATGAAGGCATGACCTCTTTGACACACCCGATCCATCTCCAGCAGATCAGCCAATCAGATGGATCTAATCTGTTCCATCTGCATTATTCAATATCTGATTGGATGTTCGATAGGTCAGTAACAAATCTTAATGCTTCTCGCTCTTTCAAACTTTAAGACATTATCACTACAGGAAATGATGTAGTGCCATGATGGATGAAGTCAGTTTAAGTGTAAATAGGCAGGTTACTGAGGGGAACCAAGAGCTTTTACCGCCCAGTTTGGTTTGATAGAGCACCGCTGGGTGCTTTTCAGTCATTTACAAACTCACTTAATGCAAATACACCAGGAAAAATTGGGAAAACGATGGGCTAATGGAGGGATTGTGGAACCTTTTTAGCTTTCAACAGGACTGTTGACCCTTGTCAGTTTCTTATATTAATATTATTAGGCTACTATTGTCAGGTTCGAATGTATGAGTCCAAGGTCTTACTCATTCTGATTTGTATGTCATGAAACACATAGCTAGCCAGCTAATAGAGAACATTCTTAGAATGTTGGCTAACGTTTTCTAAAAGTTGTCTGTTATCAAAAACTTTTCTGAAATAACATTTGTAGAACATTTTTCTAGTGTTTCATTTGAATGTTTCTAAACCTTTCAAAATAACACTTTTAATGTTTTTGGTACTTAATGGAAATGTTATGGAAACATTCCTACAACCCAAAATTGTTATTGGGCATTAAAAATGAATGTGATTGGATGAAATTAAAATAAAAACACAAACCAAATGGCATTTTCCAAAAAGGTACCACAGACACACTTTTAAGCGAAGCATTTCCCAGAAAAAGTTGTGAGGTTTAAATCTAAATTTTTTTCATTCTCACTTCTGTTATCAGTGTTTTTTTGAGATATAGTACAGCTCTGTAATTTTGGCCTGGCCTGCCATCTGTTTCAGTGGAAGACAGTGGACATTTTGATTTTCAAGTAATACCAGGGAATTTCATTCAGTGAAAATCTGTGGAGAATCGACCCGCTCATCAAAACTCCCTCAATTTCTCATCCCCTCCTTCTCTCTTGTTCAAGCTCACTATAAATTTCAGATTGTTCTCCACAGGTAAAAACCTGAATCCTTAACTGACCTGTGTGTATTAACATTCTCCCGCCATTTTGTGGCGATTAATTCCTTATTACACACTTTAAGTGTTTCAGTCCGCTTTCACCCTCATTAATTTATAAATCGAAAGCAGGAAACTTATAAATCAAGTTCGCTTTCCCTTAATTATTGTTTGATCGAAGCGCGTTCGTTATCACGCTTAACAGCCAATCGAAACGCGCCTCTGTAATGAGTTATGAGCCAGCTGTGTTGTCCCTGGTGTGTGAAACTTTTGTAAACAAACATTTGTCTGCTTTTGTCTGGTTCTCGTCTCTCTCCCTATTTCAATGTCTATGTCTCTTTAAGAGCTGAAAATTACACAATTAAAGTAAATGGAACATGTAATGTCTTAATAGAGTCTTTAAAAGGCTAATGTCCTATGATGTATTCTCACAGACAGAGCTCAGTTATGTTCTGCAAAAAAAATCCTACAGGTTCCTTAACAAGATCGGTCTCTTATATACGCTATTTATATTTTAAAGCACAAATCTCACCTGCTTCAAAAGATGTTGATTAATTGGAACTCATATGACCGCATATATGAACTCATTTATGAAAATGTAGCATTTAATGATCTATTACAAGCTCTGGGATATAAAACTAAAATGATCTCTCCAAAGATCTCTGTAGTTAAGGCAACAGAATGAAACCAGATTCTTATGGTCACTTCAGCATCTCAGGAGGGATCTAAGCTTTAGTCATCTACCATAATCCATCACCTGAGAATGTGGGACTGGTGTGGTATTATGGTCAAAGATCTGGTAACTAAAACGTCAGTTCAAACCCATTATGAGGCGATCTGTGAACAAGCTCTATTATGCTAACCACTTAACCAGCTTAACCCTTGACCTCTTTGGTTCCTCCAGGTAAATGTCTATAATTGGCTTTGGATTAAATGACAAAGTAATAAAATTTAATTTATGGATGAAGCAATTATTTAGAAATGCAATCAGTTATTAAATAAACAAAGTGTTTTGCTGTTTGCTAAAAACAAATGATCTGTTGTTTTGAGGGAGAATACTAAGAGAGATTGTTACATTTCTAGTTTGATCATCACAGTAAAAACATTTGTGTTACTAACCTTAACCCTGCCTTTGTTTGGCATAAGTTATTAATAATTTATTAGTACTTTCTTTAAATTATTTTTTCTTTAAATGAATTAACAGGCAGATAATGAGGCTTAAATATGCTATAAAACAAGATTTGTGCTAATAATGTGAATGAATGTGCTAATATTCATTCACATTGAATGAATATTTAGGGCAAATTTGGCAATTTCTAAAGGTTTATTTGTAATAAAGCACTTTTGTAGAATCTCTCTGTTTACTGCAACAGTGCGTCTACTTTGTTTACCCAAGAACAATATCAGGCATCCAGACTAAGTTATTTTTTTGTAAATAATTGTGGGGGGATTTGATTTCACCGTGTAAATACAGTTGCAAGGCAGCATGGCGTAAAACAAACAAGTACAGTGAAAACAGATCTATGGAAGAGCTACATCTTGTGTTTTATTTTCACAATTAGACATATAATGTCAAATTAAATCTATAATGTGTCTCAGTATGTTTATTAAGTTCACACTTAGCGCTAACCCCATTGTAGCTAATCTTTTTGCTATGAAACCCAGCAAATAATTGATTCAGCTTGCTCACTCAGCTAACAGGGAACGTTCCCAGAACATTGGCTAATGTTCTCTAAAAGTTCTGTCAAAGTTCTCTCAAAGTTATCAAAAAGTTATTGCATTAACGTTAGTAGAACTTTTTAATGTTATATATTATGTCAAAAAAGGTATTCTCAAGTAGTTAGTAGAACGTAATAAATTTAAGTATGTTCTTATAACCAAGCAAAAACAGAAATGCAATGGCTACATTTTTTTTACAATGTTCAAAATAGCATTTTTAATGTTTTTGACACCTAATAGAAATGTTAGAGAGTAGTTCTTACAACCTAAATTTGTTAGCTGTGTGACCAATTTTCAACATCCTGTTTTTTAAGCAATGCGTCATTAAAATAATATTAAAACTCACAATCCAACCTTATCAGGAAAATATACCAAAGCTGTTATTTCACAGCAGATCTTACATAATCCCGTACAGCAGTGCGCCTGTGATAATGAGATGCTATTTTACAAATCACATTTAAATGAACTGAATTAGTTAAATAAAAAATGACTCTCTTTTTATTCTTTAGTTAACTCTGTGTGCATGCTCTTTGTGCGCTGCTGTGATCTCTGTAATAAAATAACATAATCAAATGTGATCTAATGTCATTCATCACCAAATTGTAAATCATAATTAGTGTTGACTGATTTTATGTTATGATAAATTAAGATAACTATTTATGTGTTTTTAGTACCCAAATTAGAGCTGCAGAGGTAAAAGAAAGGTTTTGATTACTAGATATTAAAAATTATAACACCACCACAATTCCAGTCAGTGTAGCTGTTGCAGCTTTTATGCTTCTTGGCACGATCCTGTTCATTTGCCTTCATTTGTTTAGTTCATTGCTTTCCTCTTTAGCTCAGTGCTGAGGTTTGATCTTGCCACAGGCTGTCATTAATTAAACAGCAAATTCCTGACAAAGAAACATTGCCACCATTTGAGCTGGCTTGGATTGTGTCTTCTCATTTGACTGTGACAAAAGGATTGGTACTTTTCTGGCCCTGCCCAATCAGACAGGAAGAGCCATTTGACTGACACGCAAAGCACCCAATCACAGTTTGTTTTGTTTATAAGAGTCATTTAGGGGCGGGGTTAGCAGAGAACATTCTTCTCTTTACGTGCTCGCTGTCAGCCCAGTCAGTGTTGAAGGCCAAGGACTTTAAGTTTATAGTAGCCTCAGTGTTGATATTCATCCCCTACTGCTCAATACTAGGGTTTTCTTCTTAACAGCTCACCGGCCCCGCGTTTGGGGTGAGAATACCAATCGTACCATTAGCAATCAGTTAACTTTGCCAGCTAATGTGGGGTGTAATAAGATGAGAATTGATCTAGCCGCCTCAGATCTGATGAGAGAAACTCATCAGAGTCCACAGTCATCTAAATCTACAACGGGTACCTCAGAATTAAACCCAAAGATATTTCTCAATATCGCCAATATCTCTACATTCTTATCACAGAAAACCTTTTCATGCGACTACAGGTGGTGCTCACCTTTAAATTGATTTTGTAGGTGGTTTACGCTGTTTGTGAGTGGTTCCTGAGTAAAAATTATACTCAATACAGTTGAAGGGTGTTTGAAAAATGACAAGCCATCAAACAACAGAGAAAGAGTTTTTAACAGTACCCTTCCAAAACAGAGTATGACAATCAGTCAGAAAAATAACATGTCCCAATCCCAGGTGGGAGTGTCCTTTTGGTATTTCACTCTTTTCAAAAGGACCTTGTTTTCTGAGCGCTCAGTTGCAGTAGTTTGCATCAATACTGGTGGGCTGCAACCACAGCTTACATCTTGACTGAGGGCAAAATACCAAACATCTTTATGCATTTAATCTTTTCGTTCAATAAAATACTTTTTTTGGCTTTGTGCTGGCAGTAGAAACATTTTGAGCACATTTTGAGTATCTGACATTTTTAAATGATTTCTTATTCATTGTAAAATAGTAAAATTTGACACTTGAAAATTACCATATTTTGTACCATAAAGTTTAAGCTTTCTAATTGTATTTGACAATGATTAACATGGTATTGTGTAGCTCAGTTGGTAGCTTTACAAATAACTAGCATTACTAGGAACATTCTCAGAATGTTGGCTATCGTGCTCTAAAAGTTGTCTTAAAGTTATCAAAAAAGGTTTTGCAGTAACCTTAATAGAATGTTTTTCTAACGTTATATGTCATATAAGTGGAATGTTATAAAAATGGGGCAGTCATGGCCTAATGGTTAGAGAGCTGGACTAAACCCAAAGGTTGCAGATTCAATTCCCATATATAACATTAATACAGTGTTTAAAAGATGTTCCTTAAACGTTCAAAATAACATTTTTAACATTTTTGTTACTTAATGGAAACGTTAGGTTCTAGTAACCTAAAATTGTTAGCTGGGATACTAATAAAAAATGCACACCTTAAATGTACTGTATTTCACTTTGAATAGAACTGTCTGCAATATGCAAATATAAATGAGATACATGGAGTTACAAATGTTCAAACTAAATGTGTTGCAACTCCACTTATTAATTTCACTTATCGTGTCAAGGGTTAAAGTTGTAATGGCCATAACGGAAGAAACGTACAAACCTAATAAACGCTTGTATTTGGAGAAGATTCTTTTTAGTTTATTTTGTGTATTTTCAAGGGTCTAAGTTTCAAATGCAAAATACAAAAACTTTCAGGGGAAAACTTAGTTGTAAGTGTTATTAGACTGCTCTGTTTGTTTTGTACCATTTAATCTATGCAGTAATTTCATTATTATAAGAGCCATGAAAATTTGCAGGATCATGCCAGGAGATTAGCGCTCGCAAGACCTGCTGAGACTTCAATTGCCTTCGAATCCACGAGGCAGCTTGCAGGATAAAACAGAAGGATTTGGCAGGGCCCCATGCCATTTCAGTAAAGCAGCTACTTACAGACTTTGGTTAACATCTGCTTACTAACACCTGGTAATGTTGTGATGCTATACACCGGCAAGGGCTTATTGTCAAAGACGGTCCCTGTTTCAATATGGAGTTAGCTACTCTCCACTGTGTAAGGCAGCATTGTGGTACAGTCATATACAAGCTTATATAGAAACATTTGCATTAAAAATTAATGGTATGTACATTTGTGCATTTAAGCTAAACAATTTGTCAGTATGTTCACTTGCAATCGAATAGCTCTGCTGGCTCAATGCTCTACTAGCTGAGCTAACACTGAATACTTATTTGGTTACATCTGTAGCTGATCTGTAACCCAGAGCAATATGGGTCATACTTTAACACTGTAATGTACATAGTTACGGTATATACGGTTATAGTAACTTTCACTAATAGTTTTACCACACTTTATTAGAAACAATATCATACTAGCAAGAGTGCACTATTGTTGAATATAGCACAGCTGTGATTCGGTGCAGATATACAATCATAACAGCTTGATTATTAAAGAGTGTCTTCAAAACTATCTTGTGTGTGGAACTACTTTATTATGCCAAATTCACAATTTGCCATTGATGCTGTCAGTTACCTTGGTGGAGTGATACAAAACAGTAAACCGCCCCAGTTCTGTTTTGGTCTTATATCATCACTATTGGAGCATCCCTCATCCAATCAGATTCAAAGACCAGACCTAACTGTTATATAATAATCTATGCTTTAATGCCAAACAGATCATTAAAGACGAGTTCATGCATTAGTTTACTTTAATAATTTTAGTTTTGTAAAGTCCTTCATATCTTACTAATATTAAAAAGAACATACAATCAAGCCTAATCCATTAACTAAATGTATATTTGCTTTAACAAGGCAACTTGGACATATGTTTCATAATGTTGTTTTTAGCACGGAATCTGATAAATTGAATTTACTATAGGTCGCTTTGGAAGGGAACCTCTGCCAAATGCCTTAAAAATGTAAATGTAATGTAAATGCAGGAAAGATCAAGACACAAATCCCTACAGGGAGTTGTAAAATTTCTCCATTAACATCTGCTACTGTGTTCACTAACAAGTATCCGCAGAAAAAGACCCAACCAGATGGTGTAGGACAGAAGCTCCAGTGACTGCCGAACCCCACTAAAGTGCTAAGAGAGATGAGTGCTTTCCTGCAGACAGTGCGACTGAAGTACAGTTGTGTGAGGCTAAATCCAGATAAGACAGTCTGCTCTTTTCCTCTTCAGAACATAATTATGGATAGAGAGAGATAAAGACAGACTGAAGGAGAGAGAGAAGGTTGAGGGCGGATTTGAAGGGGCTTTGGTAGATTTATTGCACACCTGAATCTTCACAGCCGATCGAAATGATTTTGTGCCTTTGACCATTTTGGCATATTGGGGCAAATTACCTCTGTGTGTGCTTAGGTGAGGTTTCACCTGCTTTGTGGGGACCAGCCAGGACAAAACTTATTTAAAAATAAGAGAACCCTAACTGAAACAAACTTAAAACCCAAATTGCTGTACGGTGCCAAGAAATCATTTAAAATGTCATTTTTAGAGCATTAGTCTCTAAAATGCTGTTATCATAGGACTGTATTAGTATGTATCAAGTGTAATGCAAAAATAAAAAAGGTTCAAAATACGATAGAAATACAAATGTGTATGTGTGCGTGTGTGTGTCCAGTGCCATCCTTTAGGAAAAAATAACCACTTTTTACTATAGTTTTACTATGATCAAAGTGTAGTAATGGCTTGTTGGTGCATTGATTACCATTTACACTCCCACAGTTTTACTACAATACTATGGTTAAACTATGGTTGCTGTAGTAAAACCATGATTAATTTGTGGTTATCATGGTTTAACTATAGTAACCATGAATTGTACTGCAGTAAACTTTAGTTGAACTATGGGTAATTTTTGTAGAGGACATTTCTCCTTATAGCATAATTACACAACAACTATCATTTACACAGCAAGACCTCATTGTCTTACTAATGATACAAAGTGAACATTTGTTCCCATGGACATGTATTGTGTAAGAGTAATCACAGATCATGAGACCTTTTTCAACATCAGATAATGGCCAATTACTAATTTAAGTTTCTCAATAGGATTTAAAGTGAGTAGTGGCTAGGTGTGGCATACAATAGGGATGACCGAGCAGGTGACTGTTAAGTAACCAACTGCACTCACTGGTTAGTCACTTTTCTGAAGGGGAGCATAAATCAGCAAGTGAGACTTCCTGTTTATAGACTCTGTCACAGAACTTTTGTTAAATAAAAGTCAAAACCAATTTTGGAACAAAATGTGAAAATTCTGAATTTGGAATTTTTTAACTTTGTGTCGCTCCATAGATTTTTGGCAAATCCAGTAATACGGTTTGATATTAATTTCTTTGGCTTTCCTCTCAATAGAATTTTACTTCCCCAATTTCAAATTACAATTTCAATTTAGGATCCTGTTTGCTACATCATTTATTCACATTTAGTCCAAATTTAGGAAGTGAATTAAATTTTAAATGCTAATTAGATTCTGAACGACTCTTGCAACCTGGACTCTATTATTATAAATCAACCAAAAAAGACAATTCTAAATGTCTCAAACCAAAAGCAAGAAAGTCTAGTAAAATCTTTTTTCCAAATGCCATACAACTTTTTTTGACAATCTGAAGATCATATCTCAGCCTGTGGACAGCAGTCAGGGACATTAACCATAGATCCCTATCACTCTCCATCTCTTCAGCTAAAGGCCACACTTAGACTCATCTGTCAAGCGTCTGACAAGAATCGCCTCATACTTGGCTTTTCTACTTCTCTACTTCTTCAGCTCTCTTTCGAAATGACGACTTTTTCTTCTCTCATAATGGTTGGGGTTAAAGTTTGGGTAGAGCAAGATGGTTCTAAATCATGACAAAAGTGCAACTGCGACCCTGAGCCCGCCAGTGACTGATTGGCCAAGATCGTGTCTGGAAATTAAATTTGATTGGCTCGAGAGTTTGGGAGGCTTGAGAAGATAAGAATGAGGTGCTTCAATTACCGGACTGAGTGCTACAAGGTTGAACTTCAACAAGAAAACCCAGATCCAACCGTACGTGAGTGTCAGTTGCATATGTATTGTATGATTAGATGCAATACTTGAGATTCTGTCTTGGTGTAATTATGAATCCACATTAAATTACCTTACACTCACATGGACTTTGAAAGCGTCCACCTTCTGGATTTGACCTTCAGCTGCTTTGATTACCTTATCACACAGGGATTACTCTGATATCTATAGTGCTGTACCTCTGTGTCCATTTTTAAACGGTAATGTCAGTATGGAAGAGTGAGTTTTTCTTTTATTCTTTCTTTCTATAAGAGCGTAAGCTTACATTTGAGATGCTTTGGAACTCAAGGATGCATGTTGTTTTGGCGCAATATTGATCTGTGGCGGTGACCTTCACATTTATAGAGTTGTTTAGTAAACTGGCCCTGTTGTCATCTGTCTTTCCCACAGAATAAAAGTCAATCGATGTATCATATCATATCTTTGGAGAAATCCTGACCGCCCTTCCTTCATTATTTTAGAATTATCCTTACGTGCTTCCCCTGCTGAAAGGTCTGGCAGATTATTCCAGCCTGGGTTATATATACAGTATATAAACATATATAGACATATACCTGGTTTATATAAATATGTATAGGTAGGTAGATAGATAAAGAATGATATGTATGTATATATAGTGTATATAAAATTTCTTAATAAATCCTTATCTAAATTTAATCCTAAAAATGCACATCCTGATTTCAGCGTGAAAGCGTTTAACACACACATCCATGCGTGAACGAGATCTCATGTCTCTGCCTTTGTCATTCTAAGTAAATAGTATTGTAAATTTCTCTCTGTCTCTCTCTCTATCTGTCACACTCACGGTCCGTCTTACTTTTTCTCCAGCCTCTCGGTTTGAAGCGTCCCTGAAGTGGTGACTTCACAAGACACACGATCTCGCTCGAGTGAATGATATTCTTCACGATGAGCGAAATAAGATACAATATCATTCCTTTAGTCCCGTAACCTGTTTCTGTAGTGCAGCAATGCTTTAGAGACCAGTGGCTCTACCTAATTCCTGCTTCCCACTCTGAGCATGCCGGCTCCCCAGTTCCATCTCTATCGATTAAATTATCAGCGATGGATGCTCACGGGCATGAAATTGCTTTACGTTTTCTCACAGGGTCTTGCTGCCAGCCACAATTTCCCCAGCTACATTTCACACAGCAGACAGCCGTCCTGCAAAAGTCATTTTTGACCGATTCAAGGATTTGTCAGGGAATGTCTAGGACAAGAAATGGGCCATCGGGCCAAAGCTCAGCGAGCTATAAAGGAAACCCACTCAGAGGGTCAACGGCTCTGGTGAACTTTCTTGAAAGCCCTTTTTTCAACACTTTTCTTTGTGGCATTGCGATTTAGATGTAAGGACCTGAGGCTCTGTGAGGAAATGTTTGTGGGGATAATTGGGTGTTTCTTCAATTGTGGGCACCTCTGGCCCTATGGCGTTTTAGAAAGAGACAAGTTTGTAAGTGGACAAATTGTTGGACATTGTTAGTGGACAAGTGTGAACTCTCACTATGTTTATTGTTTTTTTTATTTGTCCACTATTATTGTCCAACAGTGTTGGGGATAATTGTGCCATTCCTTTTTTAAAGCATAGCAAATTACAGCCTAGTAATTTTCATGAAATTACAAATTATGTGTTTGATAACATTTTTTTTGAAGTTGTTAACATAGATTGTCATAGTAAGGCTAATCCCAGCTAACAGGAAATGTCCTTAAAACATTCTGAGAACAACGTTCTTTAAAAGTTCTCTCAACATTATCAAAAAAGTTGTGGAAGTAACATTACATATATTACATTAGTAGTACATTTTTAACATTATATATCATGTATATCAAAAGTGTTATTCTTAAATTGGTAGCGAAATGTTTTAAAAACATTACAGGATTAAAACAAGTTTGAATAAAGTTCTTAGAACCAAGCAATAATGTTAAAACAACGTCTAAAAATGGAATATTTTAAACCTTTTTAGAACTTTCAAAGTAACATTTTAAACTTTTTTGTCACGTGGAATGGTAATGTTAGGGAAACGTTCTTACAAACTAAACTTATTAACTAGGAATGCTCTTTATTTAACTATTTATTTATCTCTGTGGTAACCAGCTGCATTATTTTTATGTGTATTTTTATTTACTATTTTAATGTGTTATTTTTTCAATCTTTAGATTATAATTCTTAAAATGTAATATTTTTGTGAAGGATTTTCATATTTTAAGATTGAAGTTTGGCTCTGGGATGAGGGTAAAAAATAGCAAGAAAAAGTAGCATGAAGTAGTAATATTTGATAAAGATATGCTACCAAAGTTTTAATTTAATGAAACCTGCTAGTTTTAATAAAAATCAGCCCCTGGGACCTAAAGGTGCCCATATTTGAAGAAACACCTCAATTATTGTACGAAAATCATTGATGTTTCAGTATGTCTCTCTTTCTTGTAGCACCTCCAAAAATAACTTGCACAACTTTAACAAACGAGCTTTCAAGGTTCCTCCTGGTTTTATGCAGCGACATTGTGGAGCAGAGTAAGCCAGAAGCTCACAGAGGAACTTCAAAACTCAGGCATGCTTGAAAATGTCACATCGAACCGTTTTCTCATCTTTGCCATTGGCTGATGTTCATTTACCCATGCTACAGTGTCATTCATCAACCTGAAGGGTTGCAACCACAAGTAAATACATACGGAGGAACAGGAAGTCAAAGGTTAGCAGCTGGTATTGAGCTGCCTAATGTCATCATTGGTCTTATTCTCCAAAGTCAAAAGTCAGTAGCCAGCTCCCGTGACCATGAGCATGTTGGAGACACGGTGATAAATGATAAGACCATACACCCAACACTCAGGAGAGAAGTAAACCTCATTTAAGGGCTTATTTTTGAAAAGTGTGCAAATATAGAAAACAATATAAAAATCAAATGTGTCCAAGGAAACAAACCACATCAAAAAACAGACTAATATGTGATATTACCATACAGTCGGGCTTCCACAAAGGAATTAAATTTTTAAAGCGAGGTTTATGAAAGATGTAAACTTTAAATGTTAAAAATGTAAACACAGAGCCTTTGGGTTATGGAACAGTTATGGTACAATACACAACATGAAATAAAGTGAGTAGAACTGACAAGTTAATTATGAAGTTTGATTCAGCTTGTTTAAGGGGTCATGAGAAATCAAATTCCCCTTGATCTTTTGACATATAAGAGGCCTCGGCTAAGTTTCATAGCTTAAAATGACCTCCTTATCAATAACGAAAGCATTTATGTAATCATGGAAAAAATGAATTTGAAATGGCTGGATTTGTGATGCCACAAGGCAAATTAATTTTCATATGACCTGCCCCAGAGCAAGATAACACCTACTTTTATATCATCGCATCGTTGGCTCCACCCATGGTCGTTAAGTTGCAGAGAAGCCTCATTCTCATTGGATTAATCCACTATGACATCACGCATCCGGCTAAAGATGCGTAATGTCATTTTGGGATTTTTATACATTGCAGTTAATCACAAAATGGCTGAATGTAGCTATGTTTCTGGCAGCAGTAATTCATCAGATAATGGAGAAAAGCGTTATAACATGCGTTAGGTTGGCCGTGTATTTGGCATTTTAAAGATCTGATTCAGGTGTCTGGATTACAGTGGTGGATTGGTGCTTTTTTTAGATATTGCCTAATCGCAATAGTCGCTGCATCCTTTTAAATCACAGACATGTTTCTGCATTGCTCTATTTGCTTCATTTAAATTGCATAATTTTGTGAATCGCACACTAAGACAACAGCGAGTTGCAATTCTTCCTTGGTGGACGTCCCCTAGTGTATTCTGGAAGCTGTACTTCAAGTGAATCACATATCAAAAACACGCCATAGTAACATCAAACAGACGTCATAATTCCCTGACATGTTGTGGCAGCCAAAGTCAAAATATAAAAGACACTTTTACAGTAGCAAATAATTTATGAATTGTACACTTGTAATCCACATTTAACCTGTATAGATAACAAGTCATTTTTAAATACTACAGAGTTCTGCTGATGTATTGATGTGGCATTCGTGCCCAGCATTCGATTACTGCTTCTAGCGTTCTTCTAGCGTTCTTCTAACGTCCAGTATTGATCTACTGATCCACAATATGACTCTTGCTGATTCATACATACATATTAACATTCACTGGTAGGAATTCATGAACTTTTCTGGAACTCTTATGACCTTTTAGCTCAATAAAGCCAAAAATGGCTCAGGTTAGCACACCACCTCATAAACGTTTGTCACACTTTAAAGAATAAACAGCATTTTTTTAAACAAAGTGCGAGAAAGGAAATGAAAAGGCATATAAATGTAATAATGGTCTAAAATTCCGAACGGCCGTATTTATTTATCGCTTATCTTGTGAGAGTAACAAATATTCCACCGCATAAATTTGTCAGAGTGGCAGAAAAGGTCAAGACGGATGTTTGAATGGCTGAGTTTGTTGGCGGAATAATGAATCAGACTGATAAGAGACTAAAGCGGGTCTCTCTTATCTTCCATATAAAAATCAAGTCCACACTCTGCGTACTTAAGATATTTTGTTTTGCTGCTGAATTGTTTGGGAGAACGCCGAAACAGAAAATCAATGGCCTGATTGAGTTTTTCTTTTCAGACGGCAGGGGATCGCACAGATATTGGGTAAGAGAGAAATAAAACAAGGAAGGAATAAGAACTAAAAACAAGAGAGAACTGTTAGGTCAATATATTCATTTCTGTCAGGTCATTAATTATCCAGTGACTGTTGTTCTGGATTAACATAAGTCAGCTCACTGCAAGTGCTGATGGGTAAATTTTCACATTTATACTACAAACCCACAAACATCCAGTTTTTTAGACGTTGCATTAACATTATTGCTTAGTTATAAGAACTTTCTTTTAAGAACATTCTATTCTGTAACCTTTTAAAATATTCCGCTTACAACGTAAGGAAATTCTTTTTTGACATATGATATATAACATTAAAAATGTTCTACTAGCACTATTGTATAAATGTTTCTTGATAAGTTTGAGAGAACTTTTGGAGAACGTTAGCAAATGTTCTAAAAGCGTTTCCCGTTCGCGTGTGTTGCACACAATGTAGTGGTGTTTTTCACTATGGACAATTTTGGCCCTGTTGACCTTTGAGAACAAACTCTTTATCGGTCCACAATGTCACAGGAGATTTCTAGAGAAGATTATAGTCTAATTTGTTCACGGGTGATATTTATGCTGATTTTATTTTCCTGACACATCACAAATCATTAATCTAATTATTCTGAAGCTTACAACTTGATGACCAGAGACACGTTGTATGAAGTTTGACATTATTATTGATTGTAATGGAAATGACTCCACAACCAAGGTACAGTGACAATTACTGTAAAAATCTATGCAAACCATTTTCACACAAATATAAATATTTACTTCACTCTTTGTTTTGATTATCAGAGTTTTCAAATAATAGTTTTTTTTAATGGATTTTCATAATTTAAGATTTCAAGTCTGTCTCTAAGATGAGAATACAATAAAAACTCTACATAAATACCATTTGTAAAATGTAAATGAATAAGTCAGTAAAAAGTTTTAAAGTTTTAATGAGACCTCCACATCACAGAAAAGTACAGGCTGTTAGCTTTAATAAAAATTAAGTTCTGGGACAAAAAAAAAAAATTAAAAAAAATTTGAATACATGTTTAAAAGAGATACTCACTCTCTCTCTCTCTCTCTCTGTCTCTGTCTCACACACATACACACTCACTTTCAATCAATACTCTTTCTTGCTCAGTGTTCTTAAGCAGTGGATATTCTGGACTGGACAGCCTCATTCAGTTATCTCATTCCCTGACAGATCTCACACTCTCTTATTGATTTCTTTGTTCTTGTTCTCTTCCCCCTTACAATCCTCTCATGGTGTCTCTCTCACAGCCTCACACAGCATCAAATAAATCTTAAATATAAAGCCCGTAATCAGTTTGTATATTGAATACGATTCCAGCAGTTTGTTGCCTTCGGCTGGAGTCTCTGAGAAGTGATTTTTGGTGACCATATCTTCTTTCTAACAGACTGGAGTCCCCGACAAGGACGCTGACCCTGGAGGCGCCTAAAGGAGTGGAGGTGAATGCTGGAGTGGGGGAATTCAAAGCTTCCTGTAGGAAAGATCTCACTTTAGAGTCTTCAGAAGGAGAGGTGAGTATCTACAGTTGTATATTGGGATACCCATGTGCAGTTCAGAAGGCTAACAGTAGCCAGAATTGTCTACTTTATATATGATATAAGTCGTTAATGGAACATTTTAAAAATGTTACAAAATGTAAAAAAATTAAATAATGTTATTAACAGTAACATTAATACAAAAGATTACATTTTGGACATTCCTAGAACTTCACAAATCATTTTTTTAACGTTTATATTACGTAATGGGAAACGTTCTTAGAAACTAAATAATGGGATGTTAGGTTTGTAGATGTTGTTGATAAGGTACGGCATTGTACTGATGATTGAAAACAATACAGTGATCAGCTTCAACAGCCAAGTGGGCTGTGCATTGACATGGTGCACAATAGTGCTTTGGGTGATCAGAGTTCGAGTCTCAGCTTGTGGTCATTTCCTGACTCCTGCTGCCCTGTCTGTCACCCCTCATGGTTTTCTGTCATCTCTTCACTGTCCTTTTTAATAAAAGCTATAAAGGCTTATATAACCTTTAAAGAAAATAATACAATTTTTTAAGTGTTATAGCGCCCCCTGTGTTCATATGTAACTTTGCATACATGATAAGCCCAACAGTTTTTCTCACATTTATTGTTACAACTGGAATAAGTTTTTGCAAAATTGCAAATTTAATCAAATTGTTAGTTTTCAGGTAAAAAATGGGTAAGTGATTTTTTTTTTCCAGAAACATTGTTTGTAGATTTTTTTTGTTGGTTGGAAGTCTCTTCACATTCTGATCACTAAGTAAAGTGGTCTAAATATATGTATATATGTATCTTCTGTGGAAGGTCCCGGACCAAAAAAAGGTTTGTCCAATCATTGTATCCGATAATAGGATGTCCTGCTTGCCTGTCAATCTATGTACGCTTTCATGTGTTGAAGGAGGCGTGGCTTTGGAGAGTGCTGTAAAGGAAGGGCGGGATCTTATGCTTTCAATGCTAAGTTGCTATTGCTAGCCTTTCTACCAACCCTACCTTTAATCACTTAACCTGTTCACCTAAGACCTAAATGCCTAACACACTATCCAGTGTTTCAGTCTTATTGTAATCCAGTCAGCACCTTAAACATGTTTAGACTATCCATACATACATACATACTGACATTAAACCCCCCCACCATCTTCTTCACATTAGTACCACCATTAGTGTTGAGCTGTCTTACTCTCTTTCTTTCTCGCTGCCTTTTCTTTTCTCTGTCTCTCTCTCTTGTTCTCCTATCTTGCTTTAGTAACTGCCCAGGCTATTTAATTAACTTCCATGAGTCTGAGTCATATATCATGCAGTCCTGTCACCCCTTTGGAAAAAAGGAGGATTTTTTTCCTTGTCTTTTGTGGCTGAGATAGCAGGATGGTACTGAGGGAAGTTATATAAGAGACAAAGTAGTTGATGCACAATGAACCCCATCCCACCCTCCTTTTGACTCTTTCTAGAACAAATTTGGAACAAATGCTCATATCAGCACAATCCCACCCTGTTTACCCCCATCTCCCTTTAATTCTTACGGGGAAAGAGACGCAGAACGGAAAATAGATGCCTCTGTCAATTTGGACTAGACGATCAAGTGCATCAGACGCCCCGGACGAAAAAATAAAATCTCTGTTGTCGGCGCTCGTCTCTTAAGGGGCCGGTGTTAAAAAGTTTTGTGGGAGAGAATTAAAGGCAAATAGCTGACGGGGTTCATGTCCTATTGGTTTCTATTGCTGCTGCTGCCCATTAAGATCAAAGAAAATGAGAAGTGACTGGTGTAGATGCTCTGATAGCTCTCCCGAGAGAGAGAAAGAGATTTACGGTTTCCTTAAAGTTATCACAGCTTTGTATTCTACAATTCACTAATATATAATATATGGATGAAAATGAAGCAGTAGCTCAGTTGTAATGAATATTAGCACAGCTGATAGTTGTGCTGAGAAGCTGAGAGGTTAATATTGAGCAACTTAAGTTTCTTTCTAGCATTACTTACAAATATCTATATTCAATTCTGCGATTCAGACTAATAAGGATTGTGCCATGTAGTGTATTTTAATTTAAGCCAACATATAAAAATTATACATAGTCTCATACATAGTATACATATATTAAAAAAAAATTGTAATGTCAAAAACTACTGCGAGATAAAACTGTAGGGAGATAAATATTTATTTACATTTTATATTTATATAAATATATAAAATACATGTATGAATACAGTATACAATATGAAATACCATATGAATCATGTTATTATAACATATAAAATATGTTATGGTAAAATATGCACACAATGGATGTGATTATAGATCACACACTATTGAACTTCATATATTGGGAATATGAAAATATTAGAGAAACCAGCTCAACAATTCAGTGGCTGGAAAAAAAAAACAATGTAAATGTGTTCATGATTACCCCAGCACAGCCCTCAACCAAATCAGTTTTCATTACTGCTAAACACCATCACATCATCATCCATGAAATTAAGTAGCCATTTTCTTGTTTCGGATGTGTTACATGACAGCTGTGGAGCCAATTAAATCGCCCATTCTCTCCACCTGAACACTCCCTCTCACTTCAGCCAGCCAATGAGGCGATGGATATAGATACATATGGTGCCGGCAAGCTGAGGAGACAGGAGAGCTGGAGCAGGCATATGCAGCCTAATGTTTCATTTGTTTGTGCAAAGTTCCAATATGGTGTCCATTTGAGACCGGCTCCTAAGCCATGCGTCTTAATAAAGCCACTAGGGTGTGCGACGGGGCCAAAGTAACGAGGGAAACAGTTCTCAAGTAGCCACGCAGTTGAAGCACGTTTATCTATCAGTGGACAAATCTATCAGAACGGTGCAAGAGAAAGGGGTAGATCCTGCGAGGTTAATAACCCAGCAGCCATATTACTGCCAGTGGTTTGTTTTGCCCCTGGGTTGTTTCTGCGTTATGGCAGCAAGATTTTATTTTCTATTATTCTGGAGTTTGGAGTCCCACGGCACTTTTCTGTGCCGTGCTTAGCTGCGTTTTTTTTTTTAAAGCGTGCCTCTAAAAGTCAGAGGGACGATTTAGTTTTTGGAGTGTTTTTATTTGTGCCAGCTCCATTTTGGTTTATAAGTCTGCTGTTGCTTTTCCCCCCAAAATCGTTTGTCCTTCTTTGAGGTGTCTTCGAGGCAACCGTATTTTTGCTGTATGAGGTTTTCGAGTCGGCTGTACGGTTCTTTGGAAATAAAAGAAGTTATTGATGTCTCATTACGAGTTCAATGCCCTCCTGCATTTTTTGAAGCACCGGAACATGGTTTTCATCAGCTACGGAATAAAAAGTTCTTTGTAAAAAGTTTTTTGTGGCACCAGGCTGTAATTGTGCATTCACGTCAGGTCGGAATTACCGTAATTAAGAGTTTTCGACGTGTGGAAACCGCTCACGTCTTCATTGAAGTCGTAATTACAAGTGTTACCTGGCTTTCTTTGTTCTTAAACATTCTGTAAGAACGTACAGAGGTGAATAATGTATTAACGTAGTGATTAAATATTTTGCTGTCATCAACAACAAAGCCGTGCGTTGATCCGTTTTGCCTTTATGTGCGTTACCATAGAAAATAATAACTTCTGAGGATGTGAACAGCTTTGAGAAGAATACAAGTTGAAACCTACAGGTGTCATCTTGAAATTACAGTAATTTCATGAACACAGCATGAAACTGTTTTTGCTTCTAAATGGAATATTGTTTCTAAGGCCTGAAACACACTCTTTGTGAACATAGGCGCCTCTAGCTACACTATAAGTTTGATTTCATGCATTGTTGCATTTCAAAATGTGCCATAAGTGAGTTCGTACAGATTGCTGTACAAATTTGCAAACTAGCTAACTCCCTTTTCATTTTCTAAAAATTCTCTCTAAATTCTAAAAAATTATTTAAAATATTCCTGCAATAATGTTTGTAGAAGTTGTTTAATGTTATTTATCATATAAATCATATATGTCAAAACCGTTATTCTGAGGTAGTTAGTGAAACATTTTACAGTAGCATTATCATATTGGGTATGTATGCCGCAAGTTTGTACCAGTGTGATCACAAAGGCATCAAATATAAATACTGGAAAATAAATAAATAAAACCTTTTATTAGGTTTTATTTATTAGGTATTTATTATTAAATTACAAATGGACAGCTGTGTTGGCACAAATCTCTACAGGAGTTTAAAGGAGAGCTAGCCTTATATTATTATATTTATATTATGACATTATGCCAGTCCTGCTAATTCCTACTTTTATGTTTGTTAGCATTGCTTTAAGATTTAGCGAAGGCTCTGTTTTGCATAGTGGGTGTGACCTAAATGGTCTTTTCCTGCACAAACAAACATTGCTTGAAATTTCAACCATCAGATGAAGAAGGAAATAACAAAAGTAACAAAAGTAATTTAGGATAACTGCATTTTATCATTTTATTCATATGAAAACACCATTCACATACCATTCACATTTCTTTTTACATATATGTACATTCTGCTTTTGTTTGACATTTTTTGTTTTTTTCCTAATAACATTAAATTAACAGAAAATAACTGAAATATGTCCTAATCTATATCTATCCACAATGTGTCTTTAAGACACACTATATACAATTTGACAATGTACCCCCAGAGCTGAGGGATGATGGGAGAAAGCAACATACTCTCTTAGACCCACGGATAATAAACTTTTATCTTTTGGGGCTTTGGTTCCAACTTCAGCCATCAAGTTGTATTATTAAACCAGATGAAATTAAATATGAACCAGCTGCACACTAAAAGTGTTTGATTATCATTGTCATAGAAGTAAGAACAGAGAGAGCAGAAATGTCGGCACATACTGACTCTTTAAAACTTTCTGTTTTATAACACGAGACTGGAGACAGTAGTCATCTTCAGAGCTTACTGGAGAGTGCAATACACACCGATGACCTCGTGAACCATGTGGGGAAAGTTACTTTTAAAAGTGTCAACTTTAAATATTGGGCTATTCATATTTAAAGTAACTAATTGCAATATTACTTTATATGTAAAGTAATGTGTTATTTATTGTGTTTATTGTTACTAACATGCAGCAATTATAGAGCAAGCACAGAGCAGATCTTTTTATTTTAATATTTATTGTCTATTTATGTTATGTTGTTTGAGAGAACAAATACTGTACTGCATTGAAACATTTGGATGGGTTTCTGTGTGCTTTTATTTTCATCAAAATATTTTAGTATTGTGAAGTTTTTATAACATAAATCTCTGATGATCTGAAAGAAAACGCTCACGCTCTGCATTAAGCCGGATGGGGGTGAATATTATGTAAGTTAAATCTCTTAATCGTTTAAAAATACTTCTGTAGATCCTGACAAACACAGGAGAGAAGCGCTCATAAAGCGGTGTGTCACCAAAGGATAGTAAAAGTCACACACTCCTACATTTTGAGGACCTTTCAGCAATCCTCATGAGGGAAATTGATTATGAAACATACTAAATGATGTTTTTTTTTAATGTAAAAATGCAAAAAGCTTTCTGTGAGTGTTAGGGGTAAGGAGAGATTTAGGATATACAGAATACACAGTTTGTGTTTGTATGGTATAAAAGTCATTATGTCTATAGAAAATCCCAACAAAGCATAGAAACTAACATGTGTGTGTCTGAGTGTCTGTTCCCTGCCCATCACTGACCCCCTCCAATCAGCTTCATTTTTAAAACCCTTCCCAGGCTCCCCACCTCTGGCTGTCCTCTCCTTCCACGTCCTGTTCTTTCTCATTTGCTGCCTCGTCTGCTCCAGCTGTGGCATGGGAGAAATCATGCATAAAAACATTCAGACCAGCTATAATTGGCCATACACGCATAAACATGCAAGCATGCGCACACACTGAAAACCACAACAGTGGTTCCAGAACAGGAAGAGGTTTGTAAACAACACACCAACTGTTTTTCCACCTTGTTTGACTGACAGTAATTCATACAGACACTTTCATTTGGGGAAGGTGCCATCTTTAATTCTCTCATAAGATGACCTAAATGGCTCTGTTTTGACACTCCTCCCATCTTATAGTGTCTCTTAGTAGAGGTTATGGTTGCTGGACATGTCATTAGCCATGCCACATCTTGAAAGATTCCAGAATTCTGTCCTTGCCAAAAACTGGGAGACTGTTTAAAATGGGATTGGAATTGAAGGTCCATTTTGGGCCAAGGTGACATAATCCATGAGGACATGTTGACTAACTGAATGCCAAAATAGAATTTCAGGAATTTGGTAATAAAGGGATGATGCAATTAAAGCATTAAGAGGACAAATACCTCAATCTTAAAGGCTGGGTAGGCAGATTTGGAGAGACTAGCAATAGCAAGCTAGATAAGAAAGCATAAGATCCCACCCTCTTTTCAGAGTGCTCTTCACAGCCACGCCTCCTCCAATAGTGTGTAAAGGTATGCAAATGCAAGTAGGACACCCTGTCATTGCATCTGGACTGAATACAATGATTGGATGAACATTTTATGGTCCTATGCCTTCGACAGAAGATACATAAATATTTTTATTACTGTTACTACTTAGTGATTGATATCAGGATGTGAAGAGACTTTCAGAAAGCATAACCACTTTACTTTCACTATAATAATCACAAAGGGAAACTGAGGTTGAAGATTCGCAAAGAATGATTCGCACCTGATGATATTGCTGTTTGTTGTCATGTACTGTCTGCAATATTTTAGTGTCTTGTTCGCTAAAGAAATTCTGCAAATCGGGCTACAGCACCAATATCAGCATAATATCTGCGCTAAATGCAATTCTCTGCTGTCTTGCAATAGGAGAAATTTATTGAACTGAATGGCCCTGTAGATGCTTGCCAACACCTTGAGGGCAAATACATAGCCGTGACAACAGAATATTCTGCATGTAAGCTCCATTTTCCTCAAGCGGACCATAAGTAAACTCAAGTGTAACTGCAAAACGTTCTTTCTCACTTTAAACACTGTGAAAATACATTTGAAGTGTTCAGAAAGCCTCAGGTAAACATGCATTTAGGTTAGCATTGTGCATGTAGCCCTTCCCAAATGCCTCTCATAGGGATTCTGAGGCTAGTATTGATCCCTCAAGGCTTTTTTATTTCATCTCCCATTGAAATGGCTGCATCTCCACAAGCCGTCGTGAACGCATCTCATTTGTAGAAGGACAAGCAAGCGGAGGTACTTCAAATTCTTTGGGAATGAGCGCATCGCTATTTCATGTATGCATTTGACAGACACTCTTATCCAGGCTTGCATTCAAAATGTCTATTTTCCTGTGGCTTAACTGGAAGAGTATTGCGTTAGCAGCGCAAAAGGTTGTGTGCTGATGAAATGCGTAGCTTAAATGTACCATAAGTCGCTTTGCATAAAAAGCGTCTGCCAAATGTAAACTGTACATTTTTTTATATGTACATTTTTTTACATGACTTTTTGCACTGCTAACAAAACTCTCTTCCAGTTGAGCTACAGAAACCAATTTCAACCAATGCTGGTTGCAGGATAGTAAAAATTATATTCTGGAAACCTGCATTTCTGCCTGAAGAGGCCTGTCCAGTGTGTCCTGTAGGCACTTCTGTGCATGAGTATGTAAATCACATATTATAAGTGTTAAAGTTAATTTACATTTACTATATGCTATGCTATATGTTTCTTTATTTACACTTATGTGACATCCCCTCAACTAACCGCTTTGTTAGTCTAGAGTGCCTTTAATCCAACAGAAACAAGTTTGGCATCTTCCATAGCATAAATGAGGCTTTATTAAAATTGCAGGATAAAAAGAAAGACAGAAATGCAGAAAAATGACACAGGCAAAGACAGACAAACAATTACAGACAGAATGAGAGTCACACGGGGACAGTGGTGATAGGCTGTTCTGACAGAAAGGCATCATGGGGGCTTGTTTAGGCAAATGTTTGTGGAGATATGCCCTGTCAACAGATACAGTTACTTACATTAATTACTTCATCCTTGTTGGCATATCAGTCGTTCCTCTCCCACTCTTTCTCTCCTCCCTGTTTTTTGTTGTTATGGTAAAGATTATTTGTTTTTTCTTAGCTGTCAGAGACAGCAGACTTTTGGAACTGATAAATGCAAGAATGAACAAATTCATAAATCAAAGAGCAAACAGCAGAAACTTTAATGAAATAATGTAGTTTATGTTCCCGCTGATGTCCTTTCTCCCAGTCCAAATCTGAGGTAAAATTGTTGTCCTTCAGATGAGCCAATGCACCAGGTTTGGGTCCACGTGTTTGTTTTTTGAAAACAGGTGTAAAGTCTGGTCCATTTAGCAGCTTTTTATCTGGCTGCAAAATGGGAAGATTTAGGAAGGCTGCAAATGATCTCTTCTCAGATAAAAATAGATAGTTTGACGTGATGTGATGTAGTGAAACGTTTTATATAAATATGTTTTAAAACATTCCAGACTTAAAAAATGTTTGAACTATGTTCTTATAACCAAGGCTGGGTGTACACTCTTAATTTCAGAAGTTAGCCAATCAGATCACAGTCTGCTAAATCAGGAAGTGCAAAGTACAAAGACATTTTGTGTGCAATTTATATCGGATGGCCGGTGATACAAAGCAACACAATGGTCAGAATGATGAATCTTTCACATGCAGAATATTTCCCTGGACATGATATAACAGTTAAGTGCTGCAGCCTTATATGACTGTCTAACATAATGATACAGTCATTCATCAATGTGGTGGGTTTATGTGAATGGTGTTTTCATATGAATGAAATGATAAAATGCAGTTATCCTAAATTACTATTATTATATCGATTTATCCGAAGCCTTTGATTATAACATCTTGTCTTTTTTTTTTTGCTCCTTTTCTTTCCTTACCTCTCCTCCCAGATCTTTTTGAATGCAAATTCAATTCGACTCGGCAATCTTCCTCATGGGAGCGTGGACCCTTTGCTTGGTCCGGGCACCACTTACCCCAAACAGACTGTGTATGAGGTGTGTGTATGTCCCAGCGGCAAGCTGTATCTGTCTCCTGCAGAGAGCTCCTCCACCTGCCAGACCACCAACAGTGTGTGTCTCTGGAGCTGAGGAAGGTGTGTGGGCAGTGGACCACCCAGCACCAGAAAGGCCTTCCTTCACCCGTCCTCTCTCGCTCCTTTTCTTCTTCCTCTATTTCTTCTGTTAACTGCATCTTTCTTTTCTTAAATCTTTTTGTGTCATGTCTCATGCATATTTACTTTGTTCATATCCATCCATCCATCATCTACATTCTGTCATCAAAGTATCCACATTATCCATCAGCCTGTCTGTTTTCTTGTCTGTTTCTGTCTGTCTATGTATCTATCTATCTGTCTGTCTATCTATCTGTCTCCCTGTCTCTTTGTTCTTTCTGTCTCTCTTTTCTTTCTGTTGTTGTTCTATCTATCTATCTATCTATCTATCTATCTATCTATCTATCTATCTATCTATCTATCTATCTATCTATCTATCTATCTATCTGTTTCTCTGTCTCTGTTCTATCTATCTATCTGTCTGTCTGTCTGTCTGTCATTAAGGCAACCTCACATTTCACATCACTTTCATCATTTTTCTTTCTTTCTATCATTTCTGTGTCTCTCTTTGCCCCTCTCTTCCTCCTCCTCTCTTTTGTCTGTCCTCTCAAACAGAAATCAGGAATCATTAGACGTATCTTGGCTCGACTGAAGCCCCATCTTCCCAATCTGTAAATGGAGCAGAAACTCTTGTCATTTCTGTTTTGTTCCTCTTATTTTTCTATGAACGTCTGACTCAGTGGAGGATTGTGAAGGTGTGCCGGGACTCTGGACTGCACCTGTACATGAGCACACACGCAGCAGCCCGCAAACAAGCGTGTGTTTTTCTAAAGAAGATACAAAAGGTGCCTTTGCTACAGTTAGTAAAGCACATCACCTGATATGGTCCCTCCACGTACAGTTAAACAGACCTCTGCTAGGACAACTTACTGAAGGAACTCTGTCCTCTCTTTTAATTCCTGGGTCAAAAAGATGAACTTCTTTCCTCCTGGATGTTTCTTTTTGGAAAAAAAGCACAAGATTATGCCATGTATATAACAACATTAATAAATGAAAATAAAAAGAGAAAGTTTATTTTAAGAATTTTGTATTCAAGAATGCTTGATATTGTTTCTTTTCAATTGTTTTAATTCTCATGGACATGTTTACATGTACTATGGTGAGTTGACTAATGTTACAAAATGGTATTTTTTTCAATGCAATTTCCTGTTATCAACCAAATTAAAATGTTGATTTGTGTTTAGGTCCTGACTAAAACTGATCCTGCCAGTCACAAAGAGGTGTCGTAATCTTTTCCAAACTCTGATTTTATTTATTTATTTTTGTTAATAACATTTACTGTCTTGGTTACTCCCTTCAAATGATGTAGTGCAAAACTCAATACTGCAAGTTTATTAATAACAGTCATAATGTTACATACATTACTGTTTTCAATGTTTAGGGCTATGGACCACTGCACTTGGGTAAATTAAAATATGATTTAGACGGTCATTGGTACAAAAATGATCTCACGGCAAATGAAATAAACTGAAATGTAAACTGCCAATATGAAGTAACTATAGAGCTTTCTGTAATGAAAATTATACGGAACATTATACCATTATGAGAAACAGTTTGAAATTATATACATTTATGCAAGAATAGCTCCTAAAAGGTAATTTCAGTATGATGAACATGTAAATAATGATTAAAGACAGACAACATGCTCACATTTAGAAGCCATCCATGTAAAAATCTAATTCCAAAAACACCATTAACATTAATGTACATCAGTAACAACAGTTACCCAATAACACTTATGTTTATGGCTGTCATCAACCTCATTATGACACATGGACCATTAATTGAGCAAAAAGAGTTTTTAGGGAAAGGGATACAAACGTTGAAGATAACTGATAAAGCCTGTAATAACTGAAGCGTATTGTACCTCCAAGTTTAAAAGTACAACTTCTTCATTCTTTGTGTTTCCAGGTGGCCAGCAGTTTCCTGTCATCTGTTACTGTAATTCAGTACCCCCAAATAATACCCATACCACTTTCTGATACGCCCTTATCAGTGTTTAGAATGTGTGGAGATAATTACTGTATGTACAGTACATGGAGAACCTGACACAGTTCTACAACGTGAACTTTAGAAAACCAAGTTAACTTGCAATATGTGGTATGTGGGTGTTCATCGTCAAATTCACTATTTATTTTTATGCTTGTGTTCTGTAGGAGAGAGGTTTCTTAAACTCAAACAAAGATATATTTTCTTATAAAATCTATGCAATGTGTTTGTAAGATTGCTGTGAGGTTGAACTATTATTCAGTTATAGAGGTCAAATTAATGTTTGAGATTTTCTTTTCATTATAACTCCAGTATTATTATAATGCTCAGATTAAAGTGGCTCAAAAAATAATGAGTTTGAAAATAATTAAAAATAAACATGAAATGATAAACACATGCAAATATGTTTATTTGGGGAAATTAAATATCTTTATTTGGGAGATGAAACCCAGGCACACTTATTCCCTTCCTTCATTTTTAATGTTTTTATTACTAATTTTTAACAGCTTATGTTTGACGTTGTTTGGCAAAGCCTGAGAGAGTTTTAGAGCTGATTTATTAACGTGAGAATATATGTTGTCATGCCTCTCTCTCCCTCTCTTTCTCTCTCTGTTCTTTTTTCTCCATTTTTCTATCAGTTTCTGACTAGAATGGGTAGAGGCAGGCAGATGCAGTCTTTGAGGCTTTTGGATCAAATTTACCATGAAATAGAACATCTTCATAAATGTATGAGGTCAGTGCTTTGGTTAGGACACGCTCCTCTGGCACCTCCACTCTCATTTGGAAAAGCAGAGAGGTCTTATAAAGCTTAAGAACTGTGTGAAGAGCTAAACATCAGAGGAGAGCGAGTGCCAAATCTATATTTCTTGGAGGGCGTAAAAAGCCTTTTTTATTCTTCATTTTGTGTGTGTGTGTTCACAAATATTGGCCTACTATTAAAATCACGCGTCAAGTACAGTTTAGAAATGTTTTTATTTATTTTTATTTTTTAATATGAAATGATTTAGGTTGTCACATTTTTTCCCCATTTCAATGTGTTTTGAAAGGAAATTTTAAATTGAAATGTCATTAAATCTGTTTTACAAGGGCTTTGAAAAACCTTGTTGAGTCTTGAGATGCAGGTTTTTATTTTGATCTGTCCTGGAGTGAAGTTTGAACATTTCTGTCCATTCGCATCACCAAATGAAATGAAAAAAAAAAGAATTAAACCTGATTCTTGAGGACTGCCTGTAAAAATAAAGTCCTAAGCCAAATTTATACCATGGGGTGAGCCAGGTGTTGCTATGTCAGATTAAAGCAACGTTTACCTTTTCAGAAAAATTAGCCTACAAAAAGTACTTGCGACAAATGCGATAACTGATGCTCTATATTATGCTGAGAAAGGAGAAACATAAAGTTTCTTAATTAAAGTTCTTAATTAAAAAAAACTTGTCTAGGGCAAAACAGCTGTTTCAATGGAATCAAATGATTTTCTCGGATTTAGTAGCATCTACGAAAATTGTCTAATTTTAATTGTAATTGTTTATTCTTCTAAATAACAAATGCAAAATCTATAAATTGCTGAGATGAGTGTTGCTGTCAAATGTAACTGACCAATCACAAAACATATTTTGCTGTCCTGTCAAGATTTACCAGAGCTGTTGAAATTGGCGATTTAGCACTAATTCAGATTTTTTCATGGTAGTTTTTCATGGTAGTTTTACTGCAGTGTCAGAAATCAGTGCAATGCCACTCATAACATCAGAGCACTGAACATGCCGATGTCAATCCCACAATCCACCTCGTGGGCATGGCGCTTAATTTACATAGTAATGAATAGGCCTAGTGTCACATGGACAAACAAGAAACCAAGTCTCACAGCATCCACAAATATGCATCCCCTCCTGTCGTCTACGTTCAGTAAACGAGCAACGGCTGATTGTTCCACCACAATGTGGCCTGATATCCTCTCAAAAACATTCTCCCAATCTGTTCTGATACGAATGAGCTGCCAGCCTCCACCCAATCTGTTGAGACCATCACAACCTTCAAAAAACAACTGAAAACACCTGTTCCACAGACACCTGACTAATCTCTAACTTTCCAATGTTTAACCATGTTTAATGTTGTTTACAAAAGCATCCTGTCCTCTTATTGCTGTTCATCCTGTCTTTAGCATCAGAACTACTCTTTGTAGACTAAGTTTGTTCCCAGCTAACAGGAAATGTTTTCAGAATGTTGCCTAATATTCTGTTAAAGTTCTTTCAAAGTTGTCAAAAACATACTTGCAGTAACGTTAAGTAACGGACATTTTTAATGTTATATATCATTTCAAAAGCTTATTCTTAAAAAGTTAGTGGAACGTTTTACAATGTTACAGAATTAAAAAACGATTGAAAAGCATTCTTATAGCTATATACTAACATTAGTACAACATCTAAAAACTGGACATTTTAAACGTTTCTAGAATGCTCCTAGATATTTTAGTTACACAATGGAAATGTTAGGTAAATGTTTCTAAGAATTTTGTAACCTAAAACCTAAAATTGTTAGCTGGGTTGACTCTAAATGTTAAATGCTCTCTCATTTGTAGGTGGCTGTGGATAAAAGCATCTGCTAAATTAATAAGTGTAAATTCACTTGCTGGAGAAAGTGTTAACAGCAGTATGAACTGAAGGCGGTATGGACATCTTTTAGGGTAATCAGCTAACCTAGTTAGTTGTTCTATTTGAATATCCAGATGTCACAAGAGAATGACAGAATGTAGGAAGAAACCTTTAGATATTCTGTAAATGCAATGAACATCATTCTTTCTGACATGAGAATGTGCAATACATAAAAAAACTCAAAAAATGACAGACTGGATATAAGCAATACACTTCACCATGTATAACTACTGCTGTACAAAATGAGCTCAAGACAATGGAAATTATGGGAGAAGAAACAGAGTGATGATGGTTTGTTATTCATGCCATAATTTAGGCAAGCAATTCCGCTTGTACCCTAAGGGGTACTTGAAAAGACTTCGATTTTGTTTTGCTAAACCTATAAAACTAAAATTATGGGTTAATAATTCATAAATGTTGAGCTTCGAGGATAATTCCGCAAATGACTTTACATTTGTTAAACGTTCCATCTGGGTTTTATTTATAAATTCGCTGTTAGATCTTTTTTCTGAGCAAGTTTCTCCATGATTGCCCCCAGAACTGTCAAAAGTTGTGGAAGTGAGACAAGCTCAGGTGTTTCATTAAAAGGAGAGATGAGATGAAAATTGGTGAGTCTGTTTTTCAACTCCAGTCTTAATTGTTTTTGGTTTGGAAGTGAGCGATTGTAATAATGACAATGCTAAATGATTTCCAGTATATTATGAGTCAGAAAGAACCCATTTATGTAGATGAAGCTCTGCTGATGGGGCTGTGAGGGGTACTTACTACAAACACTAATAGAAGCCATTCAGTCTTTTTCTTGGAACAGGCAAAAATGATTTTCAACAGAACGGTGTTTGATTGCATACGATAAAGATGGTAAACGATTTCGCATTAGCCAATAGTATGCTAAGATTATTTTTGTCATCTTTAATAGACTTGTAGCACTTTCACATCAAGCAAAAATGTTACGTGATTCCTGGTTCACATCTGCTGTTATGGCACACCATAGCGCAAAAGCTAATGTGAACGCTTTCAGGCATATTAAATCAGATTAGGCAGGCAATCACCTGAAACAATGTGTCTAGCCAAGGGCCACACTGCCCCATCACAGCCATTCAACTGCCGTCATTTATTTAATGTAATAGAATGTAATTCAGATTGTAATTTGAAATGATTAATTGTATTATACTGTAGGAACATCAGTGATCCCAAAGGGGAACTCAAGATGGGTACTGTCAGTAATATTTGCCTGACTGTCTGCTTGATGTTTACAGATAAAGCTCACATCTGGCGCGAGTTGTGTGCACATGCCCAGTAACGCTCTCCCAGCTAACAGGGAACGTTCTCAGAACATTAGCTAGTGTTCTCTAAAAGTACTCTCAAAGTTATCAAAAGTAAGTTCTGGTAGTAAAATGAGAAGAACTGTTTTAACGTTATATATCATATATATCAAAACGTTATTCTGAAGTTACAAAATAAACAAAAATGTTTAATTAATGTTCCTTAATGTCTCAGAATAGTAATGTTAATACAATATCTAAAAACTGGATGTTTTGAATGTTCCTAGAACTGTCAAAATAACATTTTTAATGTTTTTGTTATTAATGGAAAAGTTAGGGAAACGTTCCTACAGTCTAAAATTGTAAGCTGAATTCGTTCTTTCTGAAAACAAATATTATGCCTAACTCTTGTCTTCAGTAAAGGAAGGCAACAGGCAGATAAGGTGGTGATATGAATCATTAAAGTTTCGAAATTCAGACATTTAAGTAGAAAAATGACAATTCTATCTTCCTTCTCCCCACAGAAATACAATCTGATTAGAGATTATAAGGTCAACAAAATATTGATGCATCCATCAAATATTATTTCCAGGCCTCAGTCCCAAAGTATTGCAGTCCTTATAAAAACCTGTTTACTGGGATTATGAGGGGGTTGAAACGGTACGTGAGAGATTCATTCTTTTAAAGATGTTTTAAGGATTAGAGATACAGTCCTGCTCTCGGATATTTGCCCTGTTGTGTCAGTTAGTTTTAAGTTTCATTTAGCTTTAAGGGCCAATTAATTAAAGTTTAGGAAATATAATTGTTTATACTAATATAGCTTCTTATATGTATGTTTACAGTACAATCGACATGAAAATGACTTTAATTTATTAACCCTAAGGTAAAAAATTCACCAAAACAATTGCATAAAAGTTTTGTTTTTAGTGTCTTTTCAAACTTTTTTAAAGAGCGGGAATGTTCTGTTTCCACGGAAACACTCCTGGCTGTCTTTCTGCTTAATAGCCGCAATTTGGCATTATACAGCAATTAAGAGATTGAAAGTGAGAATTGTTTAACGGATATCTAACACTGTGAACTATTGGAGTCGGTTATTGTGTTCTGATTATGTCCCACAGCTACTTAATCATGGTTTTCCGGTCTCTGGCTTGAAGACGTTGCTCACTTTAAGTTTGTTTTGTTTACTTGCTTCGGTTTTAGCAACAAAGGTATTTAAAAATCAGATCACAAAGCAGCACACAAGCTCAAGGGCAAACGAATTTTGGAAGTATTGTTCTGCTGAGTGCTTTGAAATTGAAAGGTGCTTTTATTTTGTCTCTGACATTCCATCTTCATCATCGTGACATCGCCATTGTAATACAAATGACTTTATCACGCAGTATTCTTACAGTTTTCATTCTCTCTAATGTAGCTTTTGACGTTTACCTTTGTAACTGCAGCGGGAAGTTTTTAGATCCCATTTTGCCGTCAGTATGGCATTTCCAATCACAGAGGATGCAATTAAATTACATTTATTTGGAATTGAGTGATGTAAAAGTGCTGGAGATACTTTTATTTTTCCGATGTGGAGCAGTTTTGTGATATTTTTTATTATTACGTGTTCCGGTAGCTGAACATTGTGTTAACACATATTAATTAAAATGTATATGTTAAATGCACTGTAAATTGCTTTGGATAAAATTTTCTGCCAAATGGGTATATGTTAATTATTATTTTTAGGATTTTAAACTTCGTAAAAAAGACATGCAAAGAATTACACAACCTCCTACATGCATTTTTTGAAAATTATTCTGGCTAAGTTGATCATGTTTTGAGCTACCTAACAAAGTACAGAACTCTGATCTTTTTTTTCCATGTTTAAATCCATTTCGCGGAATTCCCAAAAAAAATCCCCTAAAATTAGCCCAGAAAATACTTCAAAATGTCTGTCTGGTCCTGCTTATGCCTTTAATATTCCATGTATTGAAATATTCCATATATCTCATTTCAGCCAAAATCATCTGCTCGTATTTCAGATGAATTCTAAATTAAAAACACCTCACGGCTCATTTGCCGGATCTGGATATGTCTCATCTGAATGTATGATTTAACATTCTAAAAATTATTCATGTAGTAAACTGAGTGTGAAAGGTTTAAACTCTGAGACACACTCTCTCTGTAATCTCTACATAAAAACTGGTTACAAACCTGTGTTGCTTGCCATCCCCCATTGTTCTCAAACACACAAACACAGATACGTACTTCTCTTTAGACACATTTTGGCTGTGGTTCAAAACTTAGTGAGGCATCTACGTAGGATGTATTTAAAGGCATCATTGGTGTGAACTAGACACTAAGCCTGTTCTAAGAGTAAGCATATTAAATATGCTGCATCCACAGATGAAATGTTTTGGCTAAATTTTAAAGTTCAGTCACTTTAGTCTGTCTCCCAGGATCATAGTGTTCCGAGCATAGTGTGTATGAGGTAAATATGTTCATATAAATATTCTTCTAAATTTTTGCGTGTCGTCTGTGCATGAATATGTGATTGAATGAGCTAAATAAAGGGTCCATCCTGCTAACAATTTTAGGATATGAGAACGTTTCTGTTATGTTTCTGTAAAGTAACAAAAATTTTATTTTGAACATTCGAACATTAGCCAATGTTATGAGAATGTTCCCTGCAAACGACATGATTTGTTCTATTTCCATGTTGATTTTGAGCTGTTTTGTAGCTGCATCAGATAATTTTCTTTAATTCTAAATCTAATCTTTCATTTCATCACAGTGTTATTTTTATCTTGAGTGCACTTTTGGTTTGTCACAGGATGAGAAAGGAAACTAATAAGTGGTCCTCAGGAACTTTTGGTCCATTAGAAGATGTTCAGGAAAGATCAAAGGTTCAATTCCAGACAGAATTTGATGTGGCAAGCATGATGCTAACATGCGACTGACACTTTTCAATATATTTTAGATGATGTTATATATATTAGATTTTTTAAGCAGTTCCTTCTTGCTTTTGTTCCTGACATCAAAAATTCTTTAAGTGAGAAGCAAAACTTCAGAGCTTGGAGAGCTCAATGACTGTCTTCAGAAATAGAGCAGTTTCAAATCTCTGCTGGATTCTTATGTCCAGAAGGAAGATATCTGTAGCCTTTGATCATTTCCACCATCGTCCTGACATGAGGAATGAACAAATAGAGGGTACTTTTTTTTACTTGCTCTTCTCTATCACCTGATCTTTTCATGTAACTAAACTACTTAATTTTCAGTACACGTCGCCATTGTAACTGACCTACACAGTATAATCAAAATGATAAATCTGAATTTTACTCCTACCTGCTAAATTAAACCTGCAATCCGTAACTTTTGCTCTCTAGCACCATGTCTGTTTGAATCATGAAATTGCAAGTTACTTGTGGAGTTATTTTTTTTTTAAATATACTCCAAACGTCCTCAGAACCTCAGTATTCTTTTTTCTGACATTTCTTGCAAAATCAGACGTAGTACTTCAGATTATAAATCATTATTGTTAACTTGTCGATGCGTATCAAGCAAGGTAAGGCAAGGAAACAGTATATAAATAACTTTATTCTTTTTAAGCGAATAACATTCATTTTTAACCCAGTCTTTACTAAAAATAAATAAAGTACAGGCCTTAAACGACCTGTTGCTTGTAAACTGATGGCAAAAAACTAGCTTGTGGCCTGTGTGATGTCATCATTATCATCATCATGGCAATTGCAAATGCACTAATCACAGATAAGTTATTTTTTGACACAATATTACAAAGCAGAGCAGGGAGTATGACAATATACTGTGTAATGATTCAATTGTGTTAACATGTAGAGATTTTGCTGTACGCTGTATAATGGCATGTCTGTGGGTTTTTTAAAACCTTCCAAACTGTGTCACAGATGGACGTATCCAGTCCAACCAGCTTTGTTGATTATAATGAGAGCAATTTAGATTTGACATGTTGCGACTCTCCGCTTGTGTCTGGTGTAAACACAGTGTGACATTTTACAATTGATATTGAATGTGTTTTATTCAATCAGATTTATACTGTACTACTGTATGAGCATTTTGTATTTAATTCGGGTGTTAATTAAAGTGAACCTGTTTTTGAACTGATGCCAGACTTAATTTGTTCTGAATCTTATATTTTTTATGGCGTCCCCCTAGTTTCAATAAAGAAAAGAAATATATATATACATATATATTATATTTATATATATTATATTTATTATATATACAGTTCCTTTCGATGTTTTTGCTTAAACTGCATAAGGCAAAATGTTTCTTATTAATTAAAATTAAATGATGAAAGTTAAATGAATCCCAGTTTGTGGCACCAGAGCTTCCCAAAGTTACTCAGCACGGATATAAACCCAAGCAGTTGCCCATCTAACAGCAGGTGAGAAAGTGTTGTTCCCCAACACGCTTTAGGTTTGCTTTACTGTGGCAAATCTTTTGTCCAGACTTGTCTTTCTAACTGAGACAAGCATTCAATTCAGAGGCAAAGTGAAAGAATTCCCACACAGTGATGAACCCGTGTACTCGAGCCAAACGAGACCTTGTTTGCATTACGCCTACAAACAGCATTTATTTCTCACAGCCATTTACATGTTTTTCAATTATGTCTGAATGAACCCGGCCCTGTCCAATAAACGCTCTGCGCCGCGGCTCAATTCTTCCAGCCCAGCTGGTGCTCTCGTCAGTCTTTCTGCGCTGTTCCCGGTCTGATCGACTGACTGACCTGTTGTTGTTGCTTTGTTTTTTATTTTTCAAAAAAAATGGTGGTGTGTGACTTGCACAACTGAGGGCCGGCGATTTTCGCCATCACCTAATTGAAAGCATCGACCACCGCATCAAGCAAGATGAAGGGAAATTGAATTATGAGCTGCTGTCCCTGAAATTGCCTTTATGATTTCTAGCTGTAGGGATCAAGGGCTCTGGGAGCGTTATTGCACTGGGGGGCTGGGAGGGAGGCAGTTGGGGGCTGTTGTAAAAAAGTGAGAGAGGATTTTGAATAATGATGATCAAACCCTTCATTTTGTCTTTCATCATGTACCATTGATTGAGACGCGAGGGGGGTGCTGCCCAAAGACGCATTTCTTTCTGATTTCATGAACAGAGAAAGGAGGCACTGAAAATTTCAGGGCGCCGTTTAACCCAGCCTCTCCCGGCCTGGCGTCCTCGCCCATCCATCTCGCCCACTTCCTTCCATGGATCTATCGCACCGAGGGCCAACGTAATGAGTTTGCTTGTTTCACCCCGCTGTTGTGATTGAGTTATGGAGGGCTAAATGAACTCTATTACGGCGTTTGTGTGTTTATCGAGTCAAACTCTATTGAAATAGCTGCTGAGAACATTGGAGTCTCATAACCTGACGGTAAATGAGTTAATCTGTGGTTTCGATGCTGGTTCATTACCCCCACTTTCTAATTACCACCAATATTAGAGACAAAACCTCAGTGCTATTTCTTCTTTTCATAGTTCTTGCCCTCTCTTTCAGCCTTGCTATGTGTCCTGCCCTGTTGTTGTGCTTTCTTTTATTAAGCAAGGGATCTTAGAGGTTATACAAGGGTGGTTGTTAGTGCATGCCGTGTCTCGAACGCTTTGACTAGAAAATAGCTCCGTTATTCCCCGGCTACCTTTGGGATTTAAAGAGGGAATAACATGGGATGGAGGCTTATTATTTGCAGGATTTGTTATTCATAAAATGCCGTTTTAAGTAGCCCATTTAAAAGCAACAGTCTCTAGACCTGCAGTCCCCACTGAATTATCTGCATTATTAAGCTGCAGTTCTTGACAAGCCCTTATGGTTTTAAATCAAGCTGAAGAGCAGGTATGCAGCATTCCCGGACCGAATTTACTCATGGCCCTTGTAGCTGAGAGAGAGAGAGAGAGAGAGGGGTGATCAAAGAGACATAAAATGCGAACACTTAGATAAGTGGAACAAAGTACAATTCAGAGGGCCAAGTAATAAAAGCAAAATAAATCTCTCAGCGTTTAGTTCAGTATTGATTCATGCCATTGTACCGTTTCGATCAGTCATCATGCAACGTTCTATATCAAATCACACTTCTGATTGGTTCATTCAGCTCAGGGAACAGGGCTTCAAAACAACTTGTTTCATTTCAAATGGAACAAATCATGAATTAGGGCTGTTCTAACCTGTCCACAAAAGCAATGTTGATTGTTGTTTTAGTTTTTATAACTTCAGATCTTTCTTTTCACAGACTTAGAACTTCGAAAGACCTACATCAATTACCATCCTCACCTCAGAGGCCAGAAAGAAAAGAAGTTAACTTCATAATGAAGTTAATTTAAACTAATATTTACGACATGCAAACGTCTAATCACTGACCTCTTACTGCGAGTCCATGTTATTTTTAACCTCTGAATTTAGTTACACGGTTCAATAGTATAATTATCAACTCAATGCTGGTGAACATGAAAGCTTGGGAGTTTATTAAAAGAGACACTTTAAAAGGCTTTAAAGTTACCATTTGAAAATAACCAATTAAAGATAGAAGGTGAATTCAGAATAATTCATTTCAAGAACAAAAAATGGCCTGATTTACCTGAATTCACCCTTCCCAAGAGAGAAGCATTGATTATAGGTTAAGTGTCTGGCCTGCCAAGATTCTCATTTTTAAAGGTCCAAAATGTAATCTGTCATCAGTCTTAGTGATATATAGATTTGTATTCTTTTAATGCCTAATTCATCAAGGCCGATTCACACTAAGGATGAATGATAAAACTAAACGAAGTGCAGACGAAAGGTCCATCAAAAGCAAAACGAAAAATGACAGATCATATATGTGCTTTAATGCAAGAGACAGACTGTGAAGAATTCAAGGCATCTGATCTTTTCAAGAAGTTTCATTAGCTTTAATGCAGTGATACAGTGATAGTATTATACAGTATATAAATATCTAGTGATATAATAATACTGGAAATAAAAGGGCAGCTGATGTAATGAAATGGTTTTGAACATGACCCAAACGGTTAAATCTTATTGGTCGGTGCAGTCCCTGAGCTGAATAGATTAATAGGAATGCATTGTAAACAATATGGTGTATTTAAGAAACATAATAAATCAATGACAATAATATAGGGCGGGGCTTTATTTTATTCATTAGAATTGATTGGTCAGTTGATTTATATTGGTCTATAATATATAACATCCATTTGTTGATGCTGCCTCCTCATCTTTGTTGCTATATCTGCTTAGGAAAGAAACAGCAGTAAGCGAAGATTATTTTAATTTTTTGCCAATTTCATCTTTGTGAGTACTCATTTTATCTTCTGCTAATGTTAGGCTATGTCCATTCTGCAGTCATACTGATATTACCTGGTGTCTGTGTGTGTGTGTGTGTGTGTGTGTGTGTGTGTTTATATTGTGGACAAGTTTGTACCCAAAAGGCAGAGCAAAACCTCCTCTTGAGGACATCCTTATTTATAAAAATATAGTAGATTTTTTTTATTGTAAAACTGCAAAAATGCAAGTTTTCTGTTAGGGTTAGAGTGTGGGTTAGGGTTAAGTTATATTGTTTATACATAAAAACAACAGAAGTCTATGGAATGTCCCCATTGAGATAAGTAACCACGGCTGTGTGTGTGTGTGGTGTGTGTGTGTGTGTGTGTGTGTAGGGTATGGTTGTCCAAGTGATTCAGGGGTTTGGATCAAAATCAACCATATGGTGAGATTTATGGTGAATGTTACCAAGCCAGAGTAAATACACACCATACACACTGTTTTCAAGACCATGAATCATGACTGTTTTCATGTCGCCTTCCATATCCTTTATTAAATATTTAGAGGTGGCTATTGTCTACAGTGTGCTACAAATGTTTTCACGATTAGGGTAATGATTCGTGAATGATTCATATTGTATATATCCTCAGCAGAAGACCCATATACCAGAAATATGTAACACATTTAGTATTCCAGCCACTGGGAACCAAATGATGGACTGATGGCACAAAAATGCAATGCCAGATGCCACAAATTCTAATGATGTTCTTCTGTCTCTATTCTCACTGCTTCTCAGTAAATATATGTGAAAGCAGTGAATATTATCAGATAAAGATGGTAAGATAGTGATGATCTTTATTCCAGACCCATCCCAGCATCTCATTACAGGCAAAATAAAACTGCTGTGCGGGATTATGTAAGATCTGTTTCAAAACTACAGTTTTGTTATATCTTCTTGATAAGGTGGGACTGTGTTTTTTTGTTAATGACACATCACTTATATAAACAAAAGACTTTGTGGATGGTTGACCCATTTTTGATTGTAAGAACATTTCCATAATATTTCCATTAAATAACAAAAATGTTACAAATATTATTTAATATTATTATTAATTCTGTTACATTTTAAAAATGTTCCACTAACTACTTAAGAATAACGTTTTTAATATATATGATATGTAACATTAAAAAAATTCTATTAATGTTACTGGAAGAATGTTTTTGACAACTTTCAGAGAACTCTCTGAGAACGTATGCTGTTAGCTGGGATTTCAACCAATCTGTAACTCTTTCCAAAAAAGTGGCAAGTTTTATAAAATCTGTCATTTTCGGACAGATTCGCTTCAGGCAGCAAACACACATTAAAGTGAGCAACGTGTCAAAAATGTTCACCTTTGATCTGTGATTTAACATGCGCGCATGCACGTGTGTGTCTGACAGCCATTATGCTGGCTCAATCTCGGCCTTATGACTTTCATTTTCTCACAGACCTGTGAAATGCACAGCCAGAGAGACTGACACAAACTGTGATCGTCTTGGAGAAAACAAAGGAATAAAACATTTGGGTTGCTCGCACCTTTCTTCTCCACGCTAAAGCGTTCCTCTGCGGGTCCACCAAGAACAGGCGCTCTTTATACACCCATAAAAATGGATATCAGTCTTCCTCGAGCGGGAACCACAATCCCATCCCGGCACTTCTCTTATCCTGGATGAAAGAGAGAAGAAAAGATATTTTGAGCTTAGTAGTCAGTAGGAGGCATTGTGCTACGTTTGCACGGCCTCTGATCAAACAGATGTCAACAGAAGTGATGCTGAGGAATTTCTTTGTTGATTATGTAAGTTATGTCAACAGAATCTTCTCCAGCAGAGCTTTTGAGCCTTAGCTGACAGGGAAACGTGAAAGATTCTGGTAAAGTGTAGAATTTTCTTTGCTGTGGAATTTGCTGTGGTTTTAAAGTAGTTCTTAAACATTAGTGAAATGAGAGCAAGAACACAAAGACGTTTTTAGAGCGAGTCTTTCATGTTTCGCTACTGCATGTTGTAAAATGTTTTGCCTTGTGACAGAAAAATGCAATAACATCTAAATTACCTGGTTTTGTTCATGTTAAACAAATTTAACTAATACAATGACCAGACAGAAGGGGGGGATGATATTTGTCACACAGGAAACATGCATGGGTGGTCTCTGAGTGGTGATTGAGGCTGGAGTGGGGTGTTCATCTATTTTTTGCCCTGTGTGGCTGAGTATCAGAAAACTCAGTGAGAACTGAAGGCAACTGCTTATATCCAGCAGTGCAGCTATTTCTCTAGACTGACCAAGATCGTCTACTAAACTGACCTGCTTGTTAAGATGATCTTTGGGGGGGAGAGTTTTTCTTTTTTTGCAGGGATATATTTGATTCATTCAATTATGGTATTTCAAACCATAATTTTCCCCTTGTAGTCCCTTGCAATCTCAGAAAGGACTTTATTCTGACAGCTGATTTTGGCCCTTTGCACCCAGCACTGAGATTATGAGAAGGTCTTGTATTAGTTTATCCACAATTAGGATTAGTCTAGCTGAGGAAGATTTTGTCTAAGCATATAAGTGAAAGAAAGGTGGAAATCTGTGTGTGTGTTTGTGTGTGAGTGTGTGTGCTTAAATGAACATTTATTACAAGTAAGTAAAATAAACCTAATCAGATTTCTGTTGCTCGTTTTTTGACACAACATTTCTGAGTATGCCACACAATCCCCCATAATCCTTTGCAAACATTCCGAATCACAGTCTGTGTTGATGCAGCCGGTGTCATTTTTACACAGTGCTGTTGTCAGAACGATAAACTACGATGCTGGAATTTCCTCCCCCTGATCTTTTAAGCAAGGTGCCATTTAATGGAATGAATAATGTATGGAGCCGAACTGCTTTGGTGAAGAGCTACTTCTCTCTGTTGATTTAGCAAGTGAATCTCCTTTCATGTCCTATAAGGTTAACAACACAGTTCTTTTGTAAAAGCAAATCTCTGTTATTTGAGTATTGACTGGCTTGTGGTTTAACAAGTGTACACAAGTATCTATATCACTTTCCAGCATCAGCAAAGGCAGTGAAACCCACCCGGTTCCAACAGTCTCATCTTCCCAGCACTGGAAAGCACATACTATATATAAAACATCCTATGTGTGTAGTGGAGGAGGGAAAGTGGGATGTATTTGCTCTCTCTTCATCTGTAATGCTCTGAGCCTTTCTGTTCTGATGCTCGTCGGTTCCTATCATATTAATGGACCATCTGTGAGTATCTATTATGAATCGCTGCAGAGTTGCCATGTTGTAAAAATAAAGATTCAGCAAAGAATCCTCATCTTATCAGGAATCATTTTTTACTGTATATGGCTTTTCAATAGGATGTATGTAGGTTAAAACCTTGTATGTTGCGTTTTCCCTATTAAAAAACAAGGATTTGATCTTTCTTGTTGTTGCATTTAAATGAGTGACATCATAGATATATTCAGAACAATTAAACAACAACCTTTACAATTTAAATTATAGATTTATGAAATTATGTAGCAGAAATTGCCTTTTTGGTTTCAAGTGGAACTACGTGATTTATTATTTCAGTCTCAAATTGTAGTTTACAGTGGTGGAAATAACTTATCAGATGGTCATAAATTGTTTAATCAAACTGCATCTTTTTACTGTTTTGAAGAAGCAGATATCAGCAATTTGTGACTAATGTAGTAAGGACAGGAAGAGATGGAAAATTACAGATATGGCTGCTTTTGAAATAAAAGGAGATGTAGAGCCACAATGCTGAATTTTATTAACCAATATGAGACCATCTTAAGAGTTATTTCCATAGCCGGTATTGAAAACACTTAACAGTAATGAAAGCTTGTGTCCTTTCATGAGCCCTGATGTTTCTATGTGAAGGGATTATTTGAACCCTCCATCACTGCATTGCTGTAAACATGCTTCCAGTTATAACAGCAGTCGCAGCTTTAATTAATCACTGTGTGGTCATGTGACTTGGCCAATCCTGGCCTGGATATTACTCACTTCTATACAGGAGGTTGAGAGCAAAATTACTCTGTTCATAAAAGGTCACATAACACACCATAAGGCAACATTTACTGTATTATAATATATACAGAATACTATAAACAGTCATTAGTTACTGTATTAAATACCATTCATAAAGAAAAATAAATACTTAATGGATTTAGCAGTGAATGTTTATGTGTTAAGAAATAAATCCAAAGGAAATTCATTTTAGATTAATGTTCAGAGGTTTTGTGCCTGCGTTTGAATGAAACCTGCTGCTTAAATTTTCTCGCAAAATGTGTTTTTCCGTGCCTGTCAGTCAATATGGGCAAACAGTGTCAGATACAAAAATAACGTCTTGGAAGATTCCTGATTTTAAAAAAATATTTGATAACATAAACAGTATAAAAGTATATTTTTAAAATTAATGTCTTCGTTCTGCCAAAACATTATATATATATATATATATACACACACACACACACACACACACGCATATATATATATATATATATATATATATATATATATTGCTTTAGGGGTAAAAATAATGTCTTAATTTTGATAAAATACAGAGGAATTAAATGAAATGATTTGTGTTTAGACCATTGAAATGATCATCTCTGAAGTTCTTGGCACTAAGTTTTGTTTTGTATCTCATCAATCGGTGCACCAACAATAAGAGGATGAGAATAGAAAAAAAGTGCAAGAGAGGAAGAGAGAGAGAGCAGGAAAAAGGACACAGACAGACACACTAATGCAGACAGTAACTGCAGACCTTGTTTGAAAAGCGAGATAGAGAATGAAAATGAGTGCAGTTATGTCCTGTTGTGCTCAAACAGAACCGCGGCGTCCTGCAGTCCATTACAACACAAAGGCGTGCGGATGCCGGCACACGCACGCACAGACAGCCGAATGCCCACAGAGCCAAGGAGCTGGATTTAGACTGATTACAGGTCTATTAAAACAAAAAAAGGAGTGAAATTACAGCCTTTTTCCCGCTGAGCTGTAGACATGTTGGTCGTCTGTCTTTTGTGTTCTTCCTGTAGATTCTTCAGTCAAATGTCCTTCATATTCAAGCTCTTTCTCGTTCCGCTTTTGCCGCGTGAAGCCATTTGGTTCGGAATGGCCTTAGACTTGCAATGCTTCCAATCCAAATTATGCTATTTACCTCTTGTTGTGATGGCACTCTGGCAAGTGTAGCTCATTATGTGGCCTCATAGGGTGCTGGCGCTGAATTCAGCCAGAGTTTCTCAACCTTTTTCATTTTTTTTAGCGTCTACTTAATCCAAACTTTTCTAGGAGAAAAAATGAGAAAAGTCCAAACAGCTGGACTGAAGCCAGGCAAATGAGCTCTAGTTTGGAGCTGTGTTCTTACACACACATATTTAATACTCTTATGCCTCTGGCAGTTTGTAAAAATATTATTCTCACACAGTTGGACGGGTCGGTCATATTTGGTGTTGGCTCGTGATGTGGCACGAAGTTGGGGGGTGTCCAATCTGAAACGAGACCAATTTCGAACATGTCGTTATGAGTTGGTTCTCATTATGATGCGTTTATTATCAGCAGGTTAGTTGGAGACCGCACAGCTCATTAGGATATAAATAACTGTTAAACAAACACGTATGTACAGTAAAATAAGAGAAAAGATAAGATTGAATATAATTGTGAGAAGATGTTAAAACTTGTAGGAGACTGTTACAGTCCCGGCTAACAGTTTTTAGAACATTGGCTCTTAAATGTTCTCTTAAAGTTATCAGAAATTCTTCTTGCTGTAACATTAGTATAATGTTTTTTAACATTATATACCATATATCAAAAACAATATTCTTTTGTAGTTAGTAGAATCTTTTTAAAAATTTTATTTTTTTGTTATAATGTTCTTATATTCGAGCAATAACGTTAATACAACACTAAGCATGTTTGGGCCATGATTCACTTTCATTTTTTATACAATGGAAGTGGATGGGGACTAGGGACACCATTATAAAAATTTAAGTAAAGTAGTGACCACAGATCCCAGGTTTCCTGTCTCCGTCTACATTCATTAAATGGAAAAGAGCACGTAGTTCTTAAAATTACTTATTTTGTGTTACACTACAGAAAAATAAATATTTATATGAGGGTGAATATATAATGATGGCATTTTCATTTTAAGGTAAACTGTCTCTTTAAGAATAGAATCCCATGCTCATAGTTTGTACACCCAGAGGACATAAAGAGTAATTTATACTAACAAATGAGAAAAAATGGTCATAAATGAAGTGAGGACAAAACCAATATTGCATTTAATATGAAGTGTTCAGGCACTAATGCTGTTTTAACCAATCTGCTACTTATTTCAGGTTATTATGGAAGTGACAGACCATCCGTTTGGAGTCTAGTGTGTCCCTGGAGGTTCTGGCGCAGCGAAGAGGCGGATTGGCCCGCGGCTTATCGAAATGTGATGATGCTTGGTACTTTCACTTCATGATTTAAAACTGTGGTCAATTGGCCACTTATCTTCCACCACCTGTCTTAATTTTTGCTTTTCTGGAAGTGAGAAATAATCGCTTTTTAAAAATGATCCTCTGTGGGAGCTGCTGATTGGCCTAGCTGCCTGAAATCAGATGTCTGTCTCTTTTGCCTGTTGGCTAGTTGCATCTTGATGATTTCTAAGGCCTGCTTAGCTTTAGCTCATGCTCATATCTGCTAGCTCACCTTGAAGAACGTATAAAAGGCCTGGGGGAAGAACAGCTCAGAGCATCGTCATTTTATCTTTCTATTTACGATTCCACGAATGCGCCTCGAGAGAACAAGATGTATGGCTAAACAACTACAACCTTGCACTAATGCCCGAGAATTATTTTTGGGACATCTTTTCTGCAGACGTAGCAGCAGTTCGTTCATTAACGGCTGAAGATTTTTGAATAAGCAGAATTCTCTCTCACTTCCTCTGCATCTCTGGACGTGCCTACAGCCTCATTGAGTATGAGATGGATTACGTGAGGTGATACCCCAGCCTACAGTTTTAGGCTGTAGGAATGTTTCTATAACATTCTCACAACATTAAAAACGTCCAAAATGTTATTTTTAAAGTTCTGGGAATGTTTAAATCATCCATTTTATAGATGCTGTTTTGATGTTACTGCTGGTTATATGTAAGTAATTCAAACTTTTTTTTTTTTAAACTGCTTTTAAAAATGTTCCACTAACAACTAAAAAATAGCATTTCCATATATATGATATATAACAAAAAATGTTCTACTAATGTTACTGCAAGAACTTTCAGAGAATGTTTGCCAATGTTTAAATAGCTTTCTTGTTAGCCAGAACACCTAGATTTAACACACCTCCCGCTAGGACTCTTCTCCGCATTTTGGTGAAATTACATTTTAAAACACAACAAAGTCGCAATAGCCAAAGAAATGTGAGGAACTAGCATTGGATGAGATGTCTAAGCTATGCAAATGTAATTAGCAGCTATTTGCATTCAGAAAACAGAAAGGACTGACCCATGAAAACTCTCCAAGGTAAATAAACATTCAAATGCACAAATGCACTTACAATTTGCATTATTTTGCATGAGCGGGCAAGTATTTGTAGTATATAAACCAGTATATAAACCAAATCTCAAATGGTGAGATTGAGTGAATATCAAACGGTGGGTTGTGACCCAAAAATGTGTTGTGGTTTTGTTTTGAAGTCGTGGTCAACTGAGGCTAAAACAATAGAGGATGAACATAATCAAATGCAACCAACCAATTATAGGTAGTTAGCATAGTAAACTAAATTGGATTATTTTAAAAAGGAGGAGAAAATGATTATATATATTTAATATATTTATCAGTGGATGTGTTTTAAATTCTGTTGTATTTTGGCACAAAATAAATTGATTCTTTATAGAAGCTATAGCCAAATTGATGCCAACATTCTCCAAACCCAAAAACAAAAATTAACCAAAGTAACAAGGAATACAATCTAGTCTTTGTTAAATACAATGATTTGGTTTTATGTCCAAATCAAAGCATTTTAAATCTGCTATAAGGAACTTTTGCCTCTCTATCCCCATCTCTGTTCGGAACATAAAACTGCAAGTTACTAGGATGGATGACAAGTGTAAATTATAAGCAGCTGCTGTAAAAACAAGCTACAAACACTCCATCATGCTTAGAACTTCCACATGCAGTGTAGTACCCAGATCTTATTCTTTCTGTTTATAGAACTTATAAATCTGTATAATGAACTTACTGTTGTGATGCGGGGTATGGAAAAAGACTTTTTTGAACACTGATATTTTATGTACTTGCTTAATTGTTAATGTTCTTTTATTTGTATTGCAGTTTTTAATAGAAACAGTTACTTTTTCCCATTTTTTTAAAAAATACCACAGTAGGACATTTAGAAGCTTATGTCTCTTATATACATGTGCTGTAACATGCAATAAAAAAACCAGCACCAAACAAAACACTAAAACAAACAAACAGTGTCAAATAAAAGCATTCAGTATTCATACAGTATATACACACACTACTGTCTGACTCAGCCTGTTGGTTCTAGTACAGGTCTATACAGGCAAAGGGGTCTGTGTGGAATTGCTATAGATTGTTTGTTAGTAACCAAAGCCATGCGTGATATAATGTCCTCAATACCCCCAGCCTTTCTCTCTGCCATTACACAGATCTCTATCAGACAGCAGCTTTCTGGAATATTCTGCCGTGTAGCTTTCTTCCCCGTTACTCTAACTTTCTCGTTTTCTCTCTCTCTGCTCAGGTGGACACAGTCTTATGTCTGTTATCAGTGCTGACAGATAGACAGCCGGGTAACAGCAGTCTTCCATCTTTTATCTCTCTCACCTTTACACCAGTTCAGTCAGGAACCGTGAAAAAGCCCTCGTGGACCCACACTCACACACGGTACGGAGAAACAGCAAGTTACCGTAATCGCGTTTTCAGAGTCACAAAACAGTTTTTATTCCTGTAACCAGATTATTATGACATCATTTCATAATTCATATACAGTCGGGTTGCTGCATTTATCTTATTAAATATTACATTCTATTTATTTTAACATTATATATTTTATTACGTTATATATTTGTTTGTTGTTATATGCTTATATATTTTTATTATTGTTCTTTATTAATTATTATTATTAATATTATGTTCAGTAATTGCATTATTTCCTGAAGGGCATTTAAATATAGATCTAAAAAAGGTGCTTTTATAGATAAAGGACACAATCTGAAATACATACATAATTCATCAACAGCGCTGACATGAAATGCATTCGTACCTGCATCTGTTTGTAATTCTGAGAATGCTTAAAGGGCACAATCCACTTTTGCGTCACAATTCACTTCCCATGTACACACGGTATAAACTGAATACTAAAACATTAAAGATTTTCCACCACTGTAATCTGGACTAGTAAGTAGTTTTTTGACATTTCCCTACATTCGTGAGAACATTTTAAAAAATGGCCTCCGAAACCAGCACACACAGTTTTTTTACTGTTTTTGTGCAACTCCTCCAACACTGCTAACACATACAACACACACTTTACTGCGTACACACACACACACACATACATACATACACATGTATCAGATCTGTTCTTGAGTAAAGCCTCATATCTTTGTTTTATGATGCTCTTTTAGTTAACTTGAGAGCCTGCAGTAAAAGCACCAAGAAAATGAGTATTACCATCTCATTTGAATCCAGCAGTGTCTTTGGCTATAGTTAAGATGTTACTGCATTCAAGTGTGTAGACTTTCAACAGGTCGGATTAGAATCTCTGATTTGAATAACTTGTACCCATCAGCAATGTTTGTGATAATGCATTACAAATAGTATCACAATCAGATCATTTTTAAATGTAATGAGTTCAACGTGTATAGCTTTTGAATTTAAACCACACAATACTACAACAATTTGCATAATGAACGTACTGCAACTCTTGTCCCGCCCCTGGCCTCTGCTGATTGGTTCATTGTTCTGATAAATCAAAATTTACAATGTAGGGCTAACGTATTAACAACTATATATATTAGGTTATATAAAAGTATATATTTATTACACCCACACAAGAGTGAAACTTTAAAAACATTGTGTCAGTACACACCCACACAAAATAATTTATCAGTAGTTGAATATCTAAAAGTTTATGAATTATAAATGAAATCCTATAGTGACTTTTCTGTAATTATGTCCTGCTCAGAGATAAATATTCCTTCCCTAAAGTTATCCCCATGTAGCTCATTCTTTGTCATATTAATTGATTTAGCGGTGGTGCACATTGCCAAGCAACACAACTTCTGATCAGGCACGAGAAGATTAAAAACAAACACTGCGCTGTGATGAATAATTGAAATTGCGACAGTCTTTAATTAACATTCTTTATTTTGGCGCCAAGATGTATTGTGGCCAATTTATCTGAAAATTTGATAAACATATCCATCAAATAAAAAGAGTGGTTGCGTTTTAATATGTGCGTCTGTGGTTCAATGAGCCAGTCCGTGATGTTTCTTGGGTTTAATTAGACTTCATTCACACACGGGTACTAATCAACTCGCTGTTGGAGTCTTCTCTTGTATCTCCGTGGAGTCAGAGAGCATTCACACCCCAGAGCGTTTAAAACGCAGCCACAGTAAGGCGTGCAAAAAAATTTGTTCCTACAAATTTGCCGTTCACAATCCTTCCAGCCAGAAGAATTACTTGGAACCCGTTTCAGTTAAAAACTCTTGGTAATTGTGTATCTTGGCTGCTTCTTTGGTGGTTGTCGGAGACGTTATGTGCTTTTGAATTTAGCCGTACGGATGCTAAATTGCAGTTTTTTTTGCATTTTCTTGGTTATCTCTCCTTAGCACTCCATAATACATATGCTTCAGTATGTCTCCTTGCTATTTGTTTAAATAAAAACACTCACTTGGACTCTTGTGAACCCTGTTCCTTGATTCTTGTCCAGTTCCTTGTATCTGGTGAAATGAATGGCCAGAATTACTCTAGTAAACACAAACCTATAAGGATATAAACTTCTTGAGAAGTTTGCATTTGAAATGTAGCCTTGTTACTGGTAAACAGGAAGTGGAGTCACATTTTCCTCTGGAGAAAGGACATTTATTACCAGCTGGAAACCTGGACGAGCGACGATTAAACACAGAATTGACATTTTCACTTCTGTTGGCTCAATATCTCAGTATGCAAAACAATAGGTAATCACATTTTTGACAATATGTCTCTTCTAATCCTAAGTAGTTTTTAATTTATGATTTCCTTGAGCGCTCTCATAAATCAGCAAGCTTATTTCATTGTATGCCAGCAGTGGGGAATGAAGCCTTGGCTCCTGTCCATAAATGGTGCGAAAATGCTGTACATCTAGTGCTGTTTCTGTTTCCCTCCACTCTGCTCTAAAGACGTGGGTATTATCCAGGGGGTCAAGGTTTGGCTGGCTAAGCACGGCCTAGTTTAGTTCCTGCCAGCAGCTGCTGTAACTACAATTATGCATTGAACAGAAGCTTTTATCGAAACTTACAGTGCAATTAATGTATACATTTTACCTGTGTGTGTACGTGTGTGTGTGTGTGTTCCCTGGAAATCGAAGCTTGAGTTAGGTGTGGCAAGCATCATGCTTTTCCAGTTGAGCTATGGGAAACTTCTGCTTTA